>JALPQI010006418.1:0-59924 GCA_025490895.1 Thaumatotibia leucotreta
CGAGAGATGCTGCCAATGCCGCGACAACACCAATAATTATATTTATATACCAACCGTCAGTAGAATCTAAAAAAATGTAAACAAATATGGCCGACTTCCATAGCATTCGACGTTTTTGACACATATCGTTCGCAGATATATTTTTACGTTATTACTAATAAAATAAGAATCAATAACTTTAACTAAAAATGTACGTTAACTCAGGGTTTAAGGTTTTATGTTCTAATAGCTAAAAGTGTGTGATTATGGAGTAATGCAAGTTTTTAAGGACATGGACCAAGTGATGGAAAGAGCGGGGGTGGTGTCGTATCGTATCAATGTGTCAAAGTTCTAGCACAAGATAGATAGGGCTAAAAGTTACTCCACCGACAAGAGAACATCTCTTAAGTTTATGATGATGATGATGCAAGTTTTTAGGTTTGTTTACTATTTTTTTGGATTCGATTGACGAATGGTTTACCAAACCGACTTTATTTGATCGGTATTTAGAACTTACCAAATAAACTACAAGGAAACTTTAAACACCATAGCACTTAATATTACTTACCTACATTCTACGATTCTTTTCCTGGTATTGAAACACCTATAATTATAATGAAACGGGCACTCATTAAAATGAAGGCATGGACTGGGATTTTATTATATATTTTAAAATAACTAAACCGAGAGTTTTCCATACATAAAACTCCAGGTGGTATAACCTAATTACTAGTAATTACAATCTTATTACATATTTAAATATGATGATTATAAAGGCGCGGTTACACTGGAAAAACCTGATCTAAGATTAAGCGTAAAAAACTAAAAACCGGCCAAGAGCATGTTTGGCCATGCTCAGTGTAGGGTTCCGTAGTTATTGAAAAACGGCTGGGCAGATAATGTTGGTAGTCCTGTTTTTTTAATATTCTATGGGCCTAATATTTATGTTTTTTCCCCCATTGAATAGATCTTTTGAAAAGAATAAGAGTCTTAAAAGAAAGTATTTTTCTTAAGTCTGTATGATTCTTAAGTCTGTACTGTACACATACCTACATCATCACCCTATGATAGTACACAGCTGGACGTAGGTCTCTCCTATTAACTATGATATGCTTAATTGCTTATAGACTTATTAGAAGGTAAATGCCCTTAATCGCCACGCTGGGCAAGTTTCTTAAGTCAATATTCATTAATAACCAGAGATCGGACAAATGTGCGCCAATGTTCGCAATAGTATGGAATGGACAATTGGACATGACTTCAAAGTTGATTAAATGAATAATTACATAAACGAATAATTTCTTAAAATTCGATTTCGAAGTCTTAAGTTGACTATCTAGAAGAGTTTTCATAGTTGCCAGTATCAAATACCTAAGTAATTTTCTGAAAATGATTAACTGATAATTTTTTCAATCAAATTTTGAGTCATATCCATATTATTGCGAACATTGTCGCACATTTGTCCGATCTCTGTTAACAGCTCTAGAATAAAAAAAATGTCTCCCGCTCCCTCTACCTTTTGATCCGTGGGTCCAAAAAATATGAAAAAAATCATGAATACTGGGCTTATTATACTTCTAATTTAAAATAAAACAATTTCAAACATGCGAGCCAGCCGTTTTTGAATAACTACAGAACGCTACACTGAGCATAACCCGACATGCTCTTGGTCGGGTTCGTTATATTTGAATAGGTACAAATATTGCAACTTGCAACTAACAAGGAACTAGGTACGAGTACCTAAGTAGTAGGTACATTAATATTCTGCTATGTATTATACCTACCTGGGAATACATACGTATCATACCTATTTACCTGTTTAAAATAGCTTTGTTAGTGCGTATTATAATTTATAATATAAGAAACGGCTTTAGTATTCGAAGAATTCGTTTTTGCTTTCACGTTTTTTTTATATTCAAAACTTGAGCTACATTTCCGTGAACACCTACAATCAAGGCTTATGTAATTAATGATTATTTTATGTTATTCGATTTCATACTATATATATTCGTTTTGTAGGTACCGTTAGTTTAAGATACAATAAAGTGAAAGATTTTTGTGTTATTACTAAAATGAGTAGGATTTAAAATGCAAATTGAATGTAAAATGATCGAAATGACATACTCGTATTCCCGTAAATACCTATACCATATTTTATCACAGTTACAGTAATTTGAATTTCCAATTGGCAATATTAGCACGTGAGCTGGATCTTTTGCCTAGGTAAGGTAGTCATAGTATCGTTATTCATAAGGTAGGTACTTAGTTAGGTATATTTTTGCATTTGAAAGGAATAATTGACTCATTGCAGGGTTAATTGGAAGTTTTTACTTGTAGTTTTATCGTCAATCTTATAATTCATTTACCTACTTACAAAATGTCCTGTAATACCTAAAGGTCTAAGTAAGGTCGACTGAGGTAAATGTAGCTACATAATTGCAATTTATTTAAATCTATTTAGTAAGACACAACTTTAGAAACGTACAACATTGTTTGATTTTGCAAAAGCAACAAAGTACTTAGGCATATATATATAAAAAAAAATATTTTTGGAAAACCCATAATGACATATTTCACGATTTCCGAATCAAATTTAATTTTTCCTTTTCTTTTATGCCTGGGTAAATGTATACCTAATGATTATCTGACGGATATACCTATTACCTACCTACCTATTTATCTGGGGATTGTGATAGGCTGATAGGTCATAGTTACAATTGTCTTAGTCGACATCATGTCAAATTTCGCAAATTGCCATTCCGCCGGCAACCAAAAGGACTCGCAAATCATCAAAACAAGAATTGCGGCACTACCGTGAACTTCGAAATCAGTAAATTTCGAGGATCTGTCTCTCTCACTCTAATGAAGCCTTTGTAGGAGTGACAGAGTAAAATCCTCGAATTTCGATTTTCGCAGTAGTAGGCCGGAGGTCCGGCGAAGCCGCAAAACAAGTCAACGAACCTCAAGTGCAAAGCATCTTGCCATTAAAAACAATCCTGACAGACAGGTTCGCATTCCTTCACCCACCTTTTAAAATCCAAATCCAGATAATACTTCACACGTTCACACACTGTAGTTAATAATTATTAACCTTTAGTTATTTCACTTCACTAGAAATCCACAGGTTCGTACAGAGATCGCGAGTTCGCGGGAGCGAGCGACGTGCGTTCAACCGCAGAGACGCAACGAGACTGACTGAGGAAGTAAGATCGTCAGTGTTGCCACGGCAAATGGATGGGTGCGCGAAGCGAGCTTCCGATGTGATAAAATTTGCTAGCCTGCGGCTAAGGTCCGTTTACACGAGCTTAGTGGTCACAATAAACAAATGCAATTTTGAATTGAAACTTTCGTGAGACATACTCGTAATAACAAAAATTGTCTGTAGTCTGTAGTTTATCAGCATATTCAGCGTGTTTTTATAACATGCATTTAAAATTTTGTCGAGTCTAGTAGGTATAGTTGAAATACGTTTATTTATCGTTTCATTACACATTCCTACACTATTATAATTAAATTGTAAGTACTTTTTTTAAACGATTAATTGAATTACTTATACGCATCTCAAATGCTTAATTTGGATTAAATACCTTCACAAGGTTCACAACCCATAGTCCTACTTGTCATCTTGTCATCAAACAAAGTTGCATTAGTTTTGTCTCGTATTTTTTCGAATAAACTGAAATCAACTTAATTTATCTTGTACGGGTAGGCCAGAGGATAAACACAAGCAATCAGCATAATATTTTTCTTAAATGAATTATCATTCTATGCAAATTCCGACTGATAGCTTAGTTATAATTATTAATTTACCTAGGAAACTGTCCAGTCACGTTTGTTATCCTATGAGAATCGTCTATCGCCTTGGGTCAGGTGACCTACAGCAAACATCGAAAATTATAAATTTCGAGCATAGCTCTGTGTCTAACTCATGATGCTTTCGTTGGAAAAGAAAGAGATGCTCGAAATTTACGATTTTCGAACTACGTGGCCTACTGCAGAGCGCCACTCAAATTTGGAACAGAATTGATCAATCGATTTTCGTATCCAATCGGGAAACAGTAATATATTTCATATTAAAATCCGTCGTTTCATACATATTAACGATAGGAATGCATCTCAAACGAGCCGTGAACTAGGTCGATCCAAAATTATATCCATTTTAGGTTTGACCCAAATCCATACCATTAATTTTATATTAGTTTGTTTAATTCCAATTGGATATCAATTTTGTGTAGTAGTAGTATTTTATGTTGACTTTGAAAAGCGTAAGCCTAGCGGTAGGTAAATTGTGGACTTTCAATCTGAGGGTTCCGGGTTGAAATCCGTATAGGTACTTGTTTTTTATTGCTTAAACGATTTTGATCCTTATGCCACTGGCATACGTTCTGAAATGCACATATTTTAGAAGTGACTGTACCAATAAGTTTTTCGAAACAAGTGCACGAAATTATTTGATAATTACCAATGAGGGTTCTCTCGAAAACATATGCCACTAGTTGGCGCCACTTAGCTGTAAGGTCTCGCTAAGAAACACAATTATCTAGCCCCAAAGAAAAACTAACTAGACGGTATTTTTATTTTTTATACAATTTTATAAGCGGTGGTGGCTCAGTAGTTTAGACATTTGACTTTCAATCCGGAGGTCGTGGGTTCAAATCCTGGCTCGTATCGTACCAATGAGTTTTTCCTAGGGAATGCAATACCCGGCCATTTTTGGTACCCGGGTATTACCCGACTTTGCGTTTTAATACCCGGGTACCCGGGTAGTACCCGGTCTTCGACCAAAATAGTATGAAGTATTGATTTCTGTGTTTTGAAAAGTAATTATTAATGAAATGCTCTTTTGATTAACAGAGTACATTTATTTGTGAAAATAATAATTGAAAATACGAATTTAACAAATTTCACAACTTGTATATAAAAAATCTCAGGAAATCACAATATTAAATAAAAAAGATCAGTCCGTAAAAGACATGTGCGCCGCGCCGCCGCCGCAGCCGCCGATGATTTTGACCGGCGTGAAATCGGCGTGTCAAAAGTTTTATTTTCCTCTAAAGTCAAATAATTTAATATACCTAGTGAAATGAACCACCTTGGGTGGTAAATTGTAAGCCTTTTATTGGAAGGTCCTAAAACAGGTTAACAACAAGGTGCCAGGCGACGATGGAATCAGGGAGCTTCTTCTCAGAAGCTCCCTGACCCACCCACAGCGGGTGGACTGATGGTATTTAAAGTCCTCTAGAAGCTCGTTAATTTGTTCAAGGGCAAAACGCCTAAAGCATGAAAGTCATGGAAAAGAGGCGATCTGGTGCCGTTCTTCAAAAAAGGTGATAACAGCCTTTTGAAGAAGGTTAGTCATGATTATAAACTGTTTTCCAGGATCATCACGAACCGTTTAGAACGCATACTTGATGATTTCTAGCCTCCCGAACATAATGGATTACGAAGGGACCATATATAGTATGTATAGAGCCATAGACGGAGATATGGATGTGTCCTTACGCTGCGGCAAATCATGCAAAAGATAGAAGAGTATAATTTGCCATTAAGTGTTTGTGGACGATGAAAAAGCCTTCAATTCGGTGGAGACGTGGGCGATGCTTGAGTCATTAGTGATGACTATCGGGACGTCGACGTTGAATCAATGTTGGTTACCAGTGATGACAACGGTGCTGAAACGTCACTCACTCTCGGATACATCTCAAAACTCAAAGTCCCTCGTTCGGAGTTTCTCTGCGTAATCGAATCTGTAACCTGTATCTGAAGTCACCGACATAGCCATCCAGATTATGCTGAAATAGCAATAGGCAGGCCACATTGGCCACAGGAGAGCAGGAGTCGAAAAGTGCTCGTAAGCAGACTACAGTTTTGCAGCGTAGGATTTCCACCCACAAGATGGACATGCGCTGCGACAGTATGAAGGTTGCAGGGCGGGAGTCTCGAATCTGGATGCAACAGGGGAGACTGATGTTCAACATTGAACGTCTTATGACGTCTTATAAGATGATGATGTCAACTCACGTTTGAAATATTGAAAATTTTATTTTCAAAATCATATTAAAAACAGACTTTGCACGAACAACTCCGGACAATATCCGACGCCTTCGGCATTGTTTTCAGTTGGCGTTTACAAATTAAGTTCAAATTAAATCACTGACTACAGGTGCAAATCCAAATTATTAACAAACTAATGCCACAACCGGGGTGAGGGGTGAGGAGTAAAGGGCGTAGAACTAGTAAAATGTGCATTGTCGTTGTTGTTTATCTTCTTATCGCTACCTACCTGAGCGGCGGGCAGCGCCGAAAACAAAAGGGTTGAAATGAAATATCTCACCCGTTCGATATTCATTTGAAAATATAAAGTTTCGCGATTTAAGTGTAAAATAAGTGAGGGCTAGATGATAAAAGAGACTATATCTTTAAGAACTATATCTTTAAAAGAGTTAAAGCATTAGCTTTAACTCTTATGTTAGGGTTTTGGTAGTACCTAACATAATTCTTAAAATTTTACTTAACTTTTACATTTTTCTGATTTTTCAATATATTTTCTTATTTCGGGTAAAACCCGGGTCTGAGATGAAAACCCGGGTTTTACCCGACCCTAAATATTGTCGGGTACCCGGGTACCCGGGTACCCGGGTTTTCGGGTACCCGGGTTGCATTCCCTAGTTTTTCCGAAACTTATGTACGGAATATTAGATGATATTTACCATTAGCTTTCGGTGAAGGAAAACATCGTGAGGAAACCTGCATACATCTGCGAAGAAATTCAAAGGTGTATGTGAAGTTCCCAACCCGCTTAGGGCCAGCGTAGGGACTATAGCCCAATCCCTCTCGTATAGGAGTGGAGGCCTGTGCCCAGCAGTGGGACATTATATAGATGGGACAAGGCAGTGTTGTGACGGCAGTGGGAATACATTTGTCATCACCCTAACTCTTACCGCGGGTGTCGTAGGAGTCGACTAAGGGATTGAAGTGTCGCTGGCCATTCTTTGATAGAAGATTCCTGGTGGGCAGCAGCGTCATCATAGTGGACGAACATTAGCCGTGTGGTGACGGCAGTAAGAATACATTTGTCACCACCCCAAATCCTCCTGCGGGTGTCGTAAGAGTCGACTAAGGGATTGAAGTGTCACTTACCATTAGTGATTTCATAAAAGATCGATGACGGGCAGCAGCGTCATCATAGTGGACACATTACTGCGATCGCCAACCCGCTTGCCCTGCGTGATGATTATAGGCATTTACCTCCTAATGCGTCTATACGCACAGTTGATAGGAGAGGCCTACGTCCAGCAGTGGAGATAGGCTGATTATGATGATCTCATGCCGTGACAGTTCACCGAACCAATGAGTCAACACTCAGTGAACTGGGTATCTTGGATATTGGAGTTCTTAGGTCACATTGTCAGAAAAAGCGGAAAGAACATGGAGCGGCTTTTTGTGACAGGCAAAGTGGAAGGGAAAATACAAAAGAAATGCAGCCCATCACGCTGGAGCGATCAGATTCACACTACTTTAAACAGTAAATTCTGCGAAGCCAGCATGTATGCTCGAAAACAGACTGAACCGGCGAAATAAAGTAAAAGAGATGTTGATGACAAGGGATCACATGACCCTCAAGCATTGAGGATACTGACGTAAAAGAGGAGTGGTCGATACACTAATGCTTACGCCGTCCACTCATGGTAAGGTAACTGTAAAGACGCTTGATGATAATGACTGTCACACCAATTAGTGCATTTACGACCGCAAGAAGACATATCAGTAGCAAAATTCTTATATGGATAGACTTGTAATAAAATAAGAAAGCACACATAACCAAGCGAACGTGGTTCGGTGCGGTATGTCTAAGCCTATTTCTGGAATCATCGATTCGATTTACAGCTAAACGAACAGTATGGCTGCAAAAATATATCAACGACTTTAATCCTTGTGCCATGGGCATACGTTCTGAAATATATACATATGCATGTTTAGACCTGACTGTTCAGGTACAGTAAACGTTATTACGACTACCATAACAAGCTGTATAGTTCGGGAAATATTATTTGACCGACTCTTATCTTACTTACGACCTTTTGTTTTGCATCATTAACATAGAAAAGTGCTAGACTGCTGATTGTCTAGTAAGTGTTAAACGCAAAACAAAAGGTCGTAAGTAATATACCAATCCGGCGTTAAAAATATCTGAACACGTCCCTTTCGTTATGGCGATAAGGACGTGTTTAGATATTTTGGAACGGTCCGGATGCTACGATAAATTTAGAATTTAGTTATACGACAGTATCAATCAACGGTTCTGAACGTAGCAAAATTTTGCTACTACAAGAATGTTTACTCCTTAATGCTTATACGGTCTCTGAGAGTCGTAGTGGACCCATGAAGCTGAAGGGCCTGAATTCGAATCCTGTTGAGGGTGTCTCTACGTGAATACAGGACAATATTGACAATGTATTCGATCCTCAGTTAGAACTATTTAAAAATAAAATAACAAAAGATTGTTTATACACGGTGGAATTTAATCGGTGAACAGGAACCCATTTTTCTAATTCAGTAATCGATGGCGGTCACGTTTATGTAGTACTTAAGTGGAACCAAGTTTTTTTTTTAGCATAACAAATTTTTATGTTGAAATTAAACTTTAATTAAAATTTATTGTCACCCTACTAATGGTTTAGTCTGAAAAGTTTAATACCTCTTTTCAAACTATCAGCCATGCATCGTTCTTATTTTACATAGAAATAGAGTCTATCGCAAAAATTAAAGCATGTGAGTGGTTATTGCTCATTTATGTTTATATGGCTGATAGTTTGAAAAGAGGTATTAAACTTTTCAGACTAAACCATTAGTAGGGTGACAATACATTTTAATTTCAACGTAAAAAAAAATATGCTAAAAAAAACTTGGTTCCACTTAAGTACTACATAAACGTGACCACCATCGATTACTGAATTAGAAAAATGGGTTCCTGTTCACCGATTAAATTCCACCGTGTATACCAGCAAAGCTTTGTTACATAATGACAATGTCTCGTGGCTCCACACTGCGTGCGTGCGTGCGTGCGTGTTTGTGTGTGTTGTGTGTGTGGGCGCGCGCGCGCGTGTGTGTGTGTGTGTGTGTGTGTGTGTGTGTGTGTGTGTGTGTGTGTGTGTGTGTGTGTGTTACTCGCTACGGTCAAGTACATAAATATGTAAAAAAACGTGTTATTCTTATTGTTGCCTTTCTCGTTTAGATAAGTCTTGATTACCTACATGTTAAGAATGTAAACAGTTTATTACCTAACTTTACTGACATAAGGTGGGAAACTGTATACATATTTATCTAAATTAAGCCGAGTAATGTACCTGCGAATCAATACCCATTCGGGAGCAAAAGCGATAGACGTTCGGTATTTCTCTCACGTTGGTTCGTGCTATTCGTCTAATTCTGTAGATGTCATTAGTATTGGAAATATTAGATACAAAAGTAAACGAAGCATTTTCTACTGATACAGAAAATATCAGAAATACGTAGCGCAGTTCGCAGTAGGTACCTATAGTTCTGGTTGTGTGAGATGTAGTGAGATGGAGTGTAAAGTTTAGCATTAAGTCCGTCTTATGTACAGTCGCCATAAGATATATTGGAAAGCCACCATACATAGATATCATTATAATATATATTATATGAAGGGTCCACGGAAAAAAACATGTCCAAAGCCTAAAAAACTCAGAGTAAAAGTAAGGTGGTTTTACCTTCTGTAATTTCAATGAGGGTTTTCTCGAAAACGTATGTCACTAGTTGGCTCCACTTAGCCGTAAGGTCCCGCTAAGAAACACAATTATCTAGCCCCAAAGAAAAACTGACTAGAAGCAATTTTTATTTGTTTTATATAATTTTATTAATTCATACAAAACATTTAAACACGAAACTATAGGCCCTCTGAGAATTTAGACAAGTTTCTGGACCTGACGCCTCAGTGCTGCCGCCCTGGTGAACGTCATTTCAGAAAACCCTCATTGACTAGACATGTTCTTTCCGTTGACCCTTCATATCATTGTTATAGATGTCATTAGCATTGGAGATATTAAATACAAAAGTAAACGAAGCATTTTCTACTGATACAGAAAATATCAGGAATACGTAGCGCAGTTCGCAGTATAGTTCTGGTGGTGTGAGATGTAGTGAGATGGAGTGTAAAGTTTAGCATTAAGTCCGTCTTATGTACAGTCGCCATCAGATATATTGGAAAGCCACCATACATAGATATCATTATATATTATAGGAAGAGTCCACGGAAAAAACATGTCCAAAGCCTAAACAAATCAGGGTAAATTCACAAATTATTCTGTTCAAATTAAGGTGGTTTTTCCTTCTGTAATTTGAATTGACTAGACATGTTCTTTCCGCGGACCCTTCATATCATGTCATTAGTATTGGAGATATTAGATACAAAAGTAAACGAAGCATTTTCTAGCAACAGAAAATATGAGGAATACGTATCGCAGTATACAGTGTGTAAATCTAATACGGGCGATCAATTAAACCAGGCATGGGATTCATTAGTGTAATCATGGATTACAAGGTTTTTTTAAAGTTACTCCCAACTAGCAAAGAAGTCATATAAATCAAGAGTTATACGACCTTTAGCCATATAAGAGTTTTATAGTCGTTTTTAGTTAACCTGTTAGTCAAATAAACGTTATAAATCTGATAGTTTAGTCGTCCTACCAAATAGTCTAATTACTATGGTAAATAAACGTTTTTGCGACTTAATTATACAACAATCATGTAGAGGTTTTAAAGAAAACGTTTACTTAATGATGTTCAAAGTTGTATAAACGTTTTCGTCTTATAAAGGGTTTAGAAAAAACAGAACCGTCGTAATAAGGTCATTTTTACAACGTCTACATAATTTTATTGTTGTATAAGTGATATCATAAAACCTTATCTCGACAGTTATATAGCGGTATTGAAGGTAACTTCAGTATGACAAAAAGATATCAGCGGGACTGTTATCTACCCTTTATTCAACAGTTGGTTATATTAACGTCAAACAAAAACTTTGAAAAACCTTTAGTTGTTGCGAACTCGTTATATTCCTTTTATTGGACTATATGTTTTTAAATTGATTTTAAGTTACGGTTATAAAACATCATGCAATTTATAGTCGATTTGAAATTATAATTTTAAAACATCAGTCGCCATTTCGTGAGCATCACAGTACTATTTAAAAGAAAAAAACCATGGACGTTACATCGTGGAAACGGTACAAACGAAGTGGCGGACTAGTAACGGCGGCTTAGTAATGGCGGACAATTTGTAGTCGTTATAAAAACCTTTACTTAAGATAAAGTTATATTGTAGTCGTATAAGTATAAATCCATGACTTGTTCCAAAATGGCTAACCTTAACTATAATAAAATATGAAGAAATATTGTTATAAATTATAATTATTTCGCATATATTAAGAGCGCGTCAGCAAAAAACTGTATGTCATCATAAACTTTAACGGTAAAGTGACCTTCCCATACGAATTCAGCTCACGCCAAATGTGCAAACGCTCAATATATAAAACGTTAATTTCTATGACAAATCTTATAAAATTATCTTGTATTATTTTTCCGTACACTTTTTTGTCACACACACCAAGTTTTGCGCGTATCTAAAATAAATGTCAGGAGCAGTTTTATAAATAAAACTTAAAAACATTTATGTAACTTAAAAGTCCGATAAGCAATGAGTAAGGGTTATACTAAACCTTCTATAAAACAAAATGGTCAGTAATAAAACATTTATTTGATATTTAGGTCGCGTAAAGGTTTTTGTTGTTCTCTTTATACAACGTTTTGGTCATTCCTTAATCGTTACAATACCTTTAATAAACGATTTAAGTCGCCATGAAAACCTTTATTTAACGTTTATCTCACCAATAAGTCGTATAATTTGCGCCACTTTCGCCTTTTATAACCGTTTACCTTACGTTTATATGACCAACCAAATTAGACTAGAAGTTATATGCAAAACGTTGTCTCAACTTCTATATGACTATATTTTGCTAGTTGGGCTCTTAATTTAGACCCCACAGAATTTTTTTAAGATTATCGGAGCAGCAATGTAGGTACGAACATTTGTTATTGTTGATTTGGCAGTTATGTCATCTGCTTTTGAAATTAGCTGTCAACGAGTGCTTAACTCGCGTATGTTGCTTTACATTGCGCGCCGAATTATTTTGTATGGAAAATTTTGTTGCTCTGATTTTAAGTAAATGTTATTTGAATGTACTTATTATGTCGTAAACTAACACCCCTTAAGAGCTTCGCCCGTATTAGACTTACACCCTGTAGTTCTGGTTGTGTGAGATGTAGTGAGATGGAATGTAAAGTTTAGCATTAAGTCCGCCTTATGTACAGTCGCCATCGGACATAATTATCGGAGAGCCATGGCACCTAAAAATATCCTTTTCAATGCGTTGCTTCAATGTACTGCAGTTAATGTTAATAAATAAAATGGCGGAAACACTCTTTGATGCTTCAAAAATAGTTGTGCTTCTTTTTTGGAATGGGTTAGACAATTATCTTATAACTTAATATCTATTCATATTTGAAAGAAATGTTCTATTTTCCTTTAATTTAACTGTTTTACTGTAAATAACTCTGTTAAATATTATGACCACTTGACAGTAATACCATTTTGACCGATTTAGGATTAATTAATTATTTGTCTTCAATTAAATATTAATGTATTATATTTAATTGAAGACAAATAATTAATTGATTGAAATTGAAAAGTTTTTTAAATCGTTGATTTAAAAAACTTAAGATTACACATGTCCAGTCAAGGGCATAAATATGTATGCACTTGTTTATCTTATGCCGTAAAAATGAGGTGCAAAAGTGTATACATATTTTTCCCTTGACTGTCCAAATACATAGAACGACAAGAGTCCTAATAACAAATTGTATTTGATTGCAGCGACTACGACAATAACAATACATATTAAACCATTCCTAAATTTTGCAATATAACGCTGCCTCACGTCTCAATACCAGCAAACTTTACTCCCTTGCGTAACACACAACTGCATCTTTGTCATAAGTGGTCAATTCCGTTTAAACTTTATACCATTTAATACGATTTCGTATTCAAAGTAGCCAATTCAGAAACAACACTATCCCTAAGAGAGTTGCAAGCAGATAGTGCCTTGATAACTTAATTTGCTGCATGCTACAGTTCTGATATGGTTACCCACAAAGGAGATCCCA
Organism: Thaumatotibia leucotreta; assembly: GCA_025490895.1. Lineage (NCBI taxonomy): Eukaryota > Metazoa > Arthropoda > Insecta > Lepidoptera > Tortricidae > Thaumatotibia > Thaumatotibia leucotreta. The sequence continues at coordinate 13,224 of JALPQI010006418.1, forward strand.
GCACAGAATTTAGATTAGACTATTCCGAGCAGAGCACAGGTATATTTTGGAGACAATCGACCTAGCCGCAAAATAAGCGCTTTAACGATGGTTTCTAGAATATTCCAAATTAGTCCGGTTTTGAAATCGGGGAAAATGCAAAAAACATCTCGTCTAATGGAGTATCTCTTGTATCGTACCTCTGGTCTATTAAAATGAGAATAGAGTAACAATAACGGATAATGGTAAATTAGATACTAGAAATACAGGAAATGAGTAGTAATATATGTACGGTTTTTGCGGCACCTGCGGAGCAAATTTTTTTGAGTTTTTTTGTCATTATTGTTTGCGCATTCCTTTATTGATTGGTACGAACGGCTTCTGCGGCAGGTATTTTTATTACGGTCAGTGGCGCTTGAATATCTTTCTTTTTTTTGTTTAGTGTTGCGTGGGATCGTGGGAAGCAGTTTTATGGGATTTTGTCATTATTGTTTGCGCATTCTTTTATTGATTCATACGAACGGTTTTTGCGGCAGGTATTTTTATTACGGTCAAGTAGCGCTTGAACATCCTTCTTTGTTTAGTGGGGAGCAGTTTTATTATGAGTACAATACGTTTTAGAGTATATTTACGATGTTTATTAAATAATTTATTACGGTTTGCTATGCAGTCTGCTTTGTTGTAATAGGTGCATTTTGTGAAATGCAATATATTATTGAGTTAAGTGGCATGAGTCGTGAGAACTAAAAAATAGAAATTCTGTACCTATACATTTCAAGGGCCATTTAAGATTTATTTAAATCGATTTATTATGGTAAAAGGTTTTTGCTTACCAGTTTTTCGTGAATTAGATAAGTACATTATAGAATTATGTGGAATGGTATTTTATTGCCTGTCAATTTTAATGCATTTAAGGAATTGGTCGACTAGAATCATGTTGAAACGTGTTTTGTTATCAAACCCTTAGATGTCTTGCATGTTAATATAGTTTTTTGTCCTTACTGCAGCGTGGGTGGGCTACGGTGCAGGTGTTTAAATAGCATTCTCAAACTAGTTGAAACTTGCTCAAAAAGCGCACCTGTTCGTTTTATTGTCTAATATAGTTTTTGTTTCATCCCCCGCATATGCATGCGTGTATGTGTGTGCGTGGCGATGTTGTTCAATAAAAGCCGAATTCAATCCGAAGAAGCGTCATTCGCTACAATTTGTTTGGTTGAAAACTGTGTTGAGTGTTGAAAAATCTGTTCCTGTTTACATAATTAGTGTGATCATTGTTTGAATATCGTTTTAAAACGTCGAAATCTGTTTTAAAGTTACAACGAGTTAAAATGGAGGTAAGTTCAGCATTTACTGATTGTTTATACCTATATAAATATCTGTTACTATTAGTATCAAGTTTTTAAAAAGATGTTTTGTTTTGTTTTAGATATCAAACGAGAATTCTATTGAATATACAATGAAAAATTATTATTATGACAATTTGAGTGATAATGAAACTGAAGGTTTACAACCACTTAAAATCCGACCCCAAAAAAGAGCCAGAAATATTGATATATTTTTCGATAAACCAAAAAAGAAGCCATCTGTGGAGTATACATCTACCGTCGCTCAATTGACGAATGGAGGCACAAATTATATATCTTCTCGCATCAATGGCGCCTCCACACCGACTCATCTTATCAAAATTGACGTCTATGAACTGAAAAAAACTCGAGACATTCCAACAAACCAGCAATGGAAATTTGCTAGTACAAGAATCAAATATTACACGCTGGCCGAAGGAGATGAAAACTATACAAACACGCAAGATATTGTGTACAATATGACTAAACAAATTGCAGCTCAAAGCGACTGCAAAAAATATTTTATTGAGGCAAAGTCATAAATCACCCCTTACTTCACCCGCACACACCCACACATATCTCTCCCCACCAACGAAGAAACGTTTTGGCAGCTATATATATAACAGGACAATGCAAAGGAACCATACCGCTAGTCCCCAATATTACTCCCGCAGAACTACTTAAAAGTGAAAAATGGACTCCTTCTTCGATGAAGATCTCTGCGAAAGATGCGAGGACCTATCTGACTTGAACAAGTCGGCTTTCGATAATGAGCTCTATGATCGCTGCCTTGAAGTAGAGAATCAACAATCAAAGTCGTAAGTATACGTTTTGAGACAAGTTTTTTATATTACGTGTTAGTGGAGGGGGATACCCAATATAAGTAAAACTCTCGGCAATCCGTGTTATTAGTATTTACTGTTACCATGGAGCTTACTAGCGAAGACATCAAAATGTTTAGCAAAACAGTGTTATTAAATAATTTTCATAAATATTTACGATTATGGTTTATAAGTGGAAAACTCGACTCAAGTGTAACTCGTGATCATGATTTTAAACCATATATCACCCCCTGTAGTGGTCATATAAATGTTTCACGATCTACAATGTCATCCTACGATGAGATAGATGGTGTATTAACTATGGAAGCGTATTGCTCTCTATGTCAGTCACTGAGAGGTACCTACAAGAGTTTTTGTAATATATGCCGTTAACTTAATTACGCTTACTTATACTTAAAATTAATTATTTTTCTGTTTTTGTTTTTAGATGTATAAAACGTGGAATAAAAAGAAAACGTACAGAAGAAGATGTTGATTCACCTAACCAACACACATCAGCTGTTACGGAGCCACAACCATCAACATCCCGATTAGCTGAGGCATCATCCTCTCCAGTGGCTACTGATACCGTAGAGTGTCACACCTGCAAACAGGACGTTTCGAGAAGGTACTATGCCCAGCATTTAAGGAGTAAAAAGCATATAAATAATTGTTCAAAATTTCAACATACATACCCCAATATTGAGCTTATTGAAACTGCATTTGGGAATAGAATATTGACGTATAGAATAAGATCTAATTCGGATAAAACTACCCTTGATTTTGAAACACCGGAACTTTTTTTTAATAGCATCAAATCTTCATTAAATAAATTAATAGACGACGCAATTAATGAGCTAACAATTTTCAAGGTTAGTTTTATATTGCATGCAGAATTTGTACAGCAATCTAAAGGAATCAACAATTTTTTGATTTTAACATTTTGAGTTGGACTGTTTGCAAAGGTGATGACAGAGAATCGTTTTTGGAAACTTTTAAAAACGAGCTTTTGTGTAAAATATCAAATTTTGAAAGAAAGGACAGCGGATGGAGTCTTAAAGAAATAAAATACTTAGATATGAATATGAATAAATTCAATCCATTACGTGGTTCATCGTATATCGATCTACCACATGATGTTAAAGTAAAAAAAGCCGTAATCAACGTACAAAACTTCGATCATGAATGTTTGAAATGGGCGATACTGTCGGCGCTGTATCCAGTTAGTAACAGTTCCCAGAGAGTGTCGTCCTATATTAAACATCAAAACAAATTAAATTTCTCAAAGATTCCATTCCCCGTTAAACTTACAGACATTCACAAAGTAGAAAAATTGAACAATATTAGTATTAACGTTTTCGGGTTGCAATATAACGAAAATTCAAAGTCACATGATGTAAACGGTCCACTCTATTTCACAAAATGTCGTATGTCGACACATATAAATTTACTTTATGTATCTAAAGGAACTCAGGGCCATTACTGTTATATAAAAAGTTTATCACGTTTAGTAAGTCGGCAGATTTCAACTACCAATAACAGTTTTCACATTTGCGATGGGTGTTTATTGGCATTTTACACAAATGAACAATTAGTAAATCATCAAAAAAATGATTGTAGCCACGTTGTTGTTGAACTGCCAAATGAAGGAACAAACGATCACTTATCATTTGACAAACATCAGAGAAAACTTAAATTGCCGTTTGTTGTATATGCAGATTTCGAAGCATTTTTAAATCCCATACCATCTACCTGCCCTGAACCTGACAAATCAAAATCATACACTAAAAATGTTCAACAGCACGAAGTGTACAGTTTTGGCTACTTCATTAAGTGTTCATTTGATGATAGCCTATCACGTTACCATTCATATACAGGTCCAGATTGTGCTAAAGTGTTCATGGAATCTCTCTATAACGATTTAAATAAATTAACAAAGTATATTTTATTCCGGAAGGAGCCTTGTCGATTAAATAGTAGTGATTTAGAAAAAATTGGAGAAACTAATATGAAGTGTTTTATATGTGAAAAAAAGTTGGAATCTGAAAGCATTTTTAGTTACGATTGGACTACTGGAAAATTCCATGGAGTATCGCATAAGACTTGCAATAATAAATTTATGCCTCCGTCATTCGTACCGGTATTTTTCCACAATTTAAGTAATTATGACGCACATTTTATTGTTAAAGCCTTGAATTTCCGCGAAGGAGTCATTAATATAATACCTCAAAATAAAGAAAAATATATTTCATTTAGCAAAGAACTTAAATTTAACAAAAAACGTTTGACGCTCAGATTCGTTGATTCCTTTAGATTCATGTCGAGTAGCCTAGACAAATTAGCCCGAAATCTTCAGGAACACCAATTTCATGAACTACGTAAACAATACCCTAAATACGAGGACTTTAAGTTGCTAAAGCAAAAGGGTGTGTTTCCGAGTTCATGAAGTCGAGTGATTCTCTTGAAGTATTGTCGTTACCTAATATGAATGATTTTTATAGTTCTCTAACTAATACCTGTATAACAAAAGAAGAATATCAACATGCTCAAAACGTGTGGAGCCATTTTAATTGTAAAACAATGTTAGATTATTCGAACTTGTACTTAAAAACAGATGTGTTCCTTTTAACCGACGTTTTTGAAAACTTTCGCTCTGTGTGCCTCGAGACATACAACTTGGACCCAGCTCATTATTTTACAGCTCCTGGTCTCAGCTGGGATGCTATGTTGAAAATGACTGGGATTCAACTTGAACTCCTAACTGATTTCGATCAAATTTCCTTTATCAAAAAAGGGCTTCGAGGCGGCATATCGCAATGTAGCAACCGTTATGCTAAAGCAAATAATTACTACATGTTGGAGTTTGACCCCGATGAGGTATCATCATATCTCATCTATCTCGATGCTAATAACTTGTATGGTTGGGCAATGTCGCAAAGTCTTCCTGTTGGTCAATTTGAATGGGTTGATCCTACTACAGACTTTAAAATTTCAAACGATGCCGAATATGGGTATATTTTAGAAGTTGATTTGGAATACCCAGATGCTTTGCATGATTCTCACTCAGACCTACCGTTTTGTCCCGAGCACATTATTGATGAAAGTCGAACAAAAAAGTTGGTACCAAATTTAAACAACAAAATAAAATACATTATACATTATAGGAATCTTATACAATGTTTAAAAAATGGATTAATTTTAACAAAAGTTCACAGAGTTTTAAAATTTAAACAAACCAATTGGCTCAAAAAGTATATTGACTTAAACACTGCACGAAGGATATCCGCAGTAACCGATTTCGAAAAAGATTTCTATAAGTTAATGAATAATGCAGTTTTTGGGAAAACAATGGAAAATATTGAGAAAAGGGTAGATGTTAAATTGCTAACACATTGGGAAAATCATGGTAAAATTAAAGGAATTGAAAGCTATGTTGCTCACCCTGCATTCCACAGTATATCTATTTTTTCAGAAAGCGTAGCTGCAGTACAGTTAAAAAAAACTAAACTTGTATACAACAAGCCTATATACTTAGGATTTTGCATATTAGACATATCCAAAACTTTAATGTATGACTTCCATTATGGGTATATGTTACAAAAATTTAGGAATAATATTAAATTGTTGTATACAGACACAGATAGTTTTATATATCAAATTTTTACGGAAGATTTCTACTATGATATAAAAAATGACTTGAAAAATCATTTTGATACATCGGATTATGCTCCTAATAATATTTACGATTTTCCATGCGTAAATAAAAAAAAGGTCGGATATTTTAAAGACGAGACAAAGGGTGATATTTTGAAAGAATTTGCAGGCTTGAGGTCAAAATTATATGCAATAAATATTGCTGTAGACGAAGTGAATGAAGCTGGAATAAATATTAAAGAAAAAATAGTGGCCAAGGCCAAAGGTGTTAATAAATGTGTTACTAAGAAATTTCAGATGAGCGACTACAAAGCTTGTTTGAATGAAAAGAAAAATTTATTATCAGAAATGTACAGATTTCGATCCATAAAACATGTAATTTTTACACAGAAAATCAACAAAATTTCGCTGTCATATTCCGACACGAAAAGGTACCTTTGTCAAGACTCATTTAATACTTTAGCTTGGGGTCACTATAAGTTGAGGTAGGTATTAGTACATAAAAAAAAGTAATAGTATTTACTTATTGTTAACATGTATTCGTTGGTTAGATTAATAATAGGTCATAATTGTACTAATTAAGATGTGTATAAAGATTGTAGATGTATGTGTGTGTGTGTGTATTAAATTGTCTAGATAATTTTTTTGTTTTCAATTTTTTCTTATGAATAAATATGTTAAAACCAAATATTTTTGTTTTACTGTGTAAACAATGTTATACCTATATAAATATATAACTATGTATATATATCCACAGTAGTATAATTTGATTTTATTTTCTTGATAGTATTTAAAGGAGAAAGACCTCTATTTTATAATGTATCATTTTATCCATCCATTTACGGCTATTATTGCTGGTCCGAGCGGTTGTGGAAAATCGAATTTTGTCACAAATTTTTTAAAAAATTCAAGAAAAATGTGTAATACAGAATTCGCTCAAGTGATGTGGTGCTATGATGAAATGCAACCACTATATAATTTAGAAGGTATTGATTATATACAAGGCATTCCTGATTTAAGTATGTTTGATGGAAAACAGCCTAAACTACTTATTATCGATGATTTAATGAGAGAATCCGATGGACGTATTGTTGATATTTTTACTAAAGGCAGTCATCACAGAAATTTAAGCGTTTTCTATATAACTCAAAATCTATTTCATCAAGGAAAAGGACAACGCGACATATCCCTGAACACTACTTACATTGTCTATTTTAAAAATCCTAGAGACAAAACTCAAATACGTTATTTGTCTCGACAAGTTTACCCCGAAAATACAAAGTTTGTTGAAGAAGCATATAAAGATGCAACTACACCTGCCCATGGATATCTAATGATTGATTTGAAACAAAGCACTGATGATATGTGCCGTATTAAGACCAAATTATTTCCGTTTGACAAATGTTGTACAGTTTACATTCCAAAAAAGGGGTTTAAATATGTTAGTAACCATTCTGTTCTTGTTAGTTCTAAATGATGTCTGATAGAGTGAGCACACATCAACATTTACTCAAAGCTTTACATACGCTAAAACCGAAATATCGCAAAGTTTTACTGAAAGCCTGTGATGAAGATGAAATAAATATTATTTGTGAGTGCATTTACAATGTATTAAGGGGAAAGGTTCCGTTGGACAATACAGAAAAAAACGAGTTATATAAACATAAAAATACATTGCGGAAATTAGTTTCTAAGGGTAAACAAAAGTTAAGGAAAGCTATTATAGTTCAAAAGGGTGGATCGTTTTTACCCATTATACTTGGGGCTGTTTTAAGTAGTTTGTTGAGCTCTTTAACATAATCAAAATGGAGAACACGAAGAAAATGATTCTGGTAGAGCCAGATTTTATTGAGAAGCTCAAACAAGATAACAGTGCACCTTTGAATTCCTTATCACGCTTAGACGTTGATATGCAAAAGATATTGAAGAGTAAAATAGGAGATCGTGAAAAATGGGCATTATATTCTCAAGCGTTGCAACGTTTTTTGCATTTCACAGAAACAGATAGGAAACCGTTCACGTTGCCCATTATTACTAATGATATACCAAAAGCTCATGTAGACTACAATAAGTATACAGATGAATCAATGGTTAAAAGAGATGAAACCGATCATGATCTAACATTACTAAAACCGAATCCACACGAATATGACGCCGCTAGTACTCCTTTAACACACGCTTATTCCGAACAGTTTACTCCATCTCATATAATAAAGTTCATTCCAAAAAGCTACATGAAAAAAGGTCACGCTTTGCTTGATTCTATTATTAAAAATAAGTCGAAGATTTGGTGGAAAGAAGGAGGGGAAATAGTAGTCAATAATCAAGTTATCCCAGAAAGTAATATAGCTGATCTTATAAGTGATACCTTGAGACCCCTAAAGCGAAAAATAAAACCCACTGGGTGGAAAGAATTTGCTTCAGTCTTAAACGATATTGGAGCTCCTACATCCTGTATTGGTAATCCAATAAATCTACAATACATATACAGTCTCCAGCCCAATGACATACAAGATTCGCCTATATATAAAAACACCAGATCAGCCCATGTGAAAGAAGATTTAACACCAATTCCATATCAAACCCCTGACGTGTTGAAAAAGAAAATAGACTGGGAGAAATGGACCCCTTAGATGATATTAATCGTATTTACTATGATGTTTCTAATCCGGCTGGGTACAGCAGTATTAACAAGTTAGTTAAAGCAATGAATGGTCGAATGAACAAAGATGAAGTAAAAAACTGGCTGCGATCTCAGGAAACCTACACATTACATAGACCAGTTCAAAGACGTTTTACACGAAACAAATACGTTCTTTCCAATTATAATGAACTTTGGCAAGCAGATTTAAGTGATATGCGCACGTATAGTAAATATAATGATGGCTTTAAATACATTCTTTGTGTAATTGATGTGTTTAGTAAGTATGCCTTTGCTAGACCTATGAAAAAGAAAGATTCCGAAACAGTTAAACAATGCTTTGATGATATATTTACCGAAGCTAGTGCAATCCCACGTCACATTCAATCCGATAAAGGGACTGAATTCGTTTCCAAGGATGTAAGGAACTATTTTAAGGATAAAAACATTAATTACTATACAACAAATAATCCTGATATTAAGGCGAGTATTGTTGAACGATTTCAAAGAACGTTAAAAACGAAAATGTGGCGTTATTTTACACATAAAAATACATACAAATACATTGACATTTTACAAGATCTTCTTTATTCATATAACCATAGTTATCATTCTAGTATTAAGATGTGTCCTGTAGATGTAAATTTCAACAATATTATGACTGTATGGACTAATTTATATGATACACCTAGAAATAAGACAAAAAATAATTATAGTTCTATTTTTAATATTGGCGATCACGTTAGGATAACTAAATATAAGCATATATTCCAAAAAGGTTATGAAACCAATTGGAGCGATGAAATTTTCGTAATTAAGTCAATAGTACACCGATACCCTCATTTAGTCTATACATTGAAAGACTTACAAGATGAACCAATCACAGGTACTTTTTATTCTAAGGAGTTGCAAAAAGTTACTTACGACCCCACCATTACATATAAAATAGATAAAATATTACGTTCTAGGCGAGTCGGTAGCAGAAAGGAGGTGCTTGTGAAGTGGAAAGGTTATCCGAATAAATTCAATAGTTGGATACCAGCGTCGAGCTTAGAAGAAACATGAGTGATGATAGTTTTTATTTAACTTTATTAAGCAACAGCTCGACACAGTATTACCCTGAAAATACAACAGCAAACTTTCTCACTAAACTCCCAAAAACAATAAAACTGGAAGGAGAATGGGTGGTCGGTCTAGTAGAGTTTCATTACCCATGTTCCTTATACAACGTCCAGGAACACGAAAACGTAGTATATGTAAAAAAAAAAGTATTATTAGAAAATGAAATGTCAGCCATTGCCGTTGAATATAAATCTCATATACCAGCAACAACGTATGATGATATAGATCACTTTATATCTGCGTTTAATGAAAATCCATTATTGAAGAACAAGGTGAAATTTAGATATGATACTATATCGAAACTTATCAATGTGACATCCTCAGACAAAGACATAGTTTCCGTACGTGCTACACCAATACTTAACCTTCAGCTAGGTTTTAAACCATCTACAAATCTCATACAATGTAAGCTTGGAAAATTTCCGGCTAATTTATATTTAGGCCTACCATCGCAATTATTTATTTATTCGGATATTGTTCAACCCCAAGTGGTGGGAGATGTTATGACATCGCTAGTAAGAATAATTCCCCTTGATCCAACAACCTATATTTACGGAGCATATAAAATGCATAGCTTTTCTCCTGCACATTATATACCTGTTATGCGTAGAGAGTTTGATACTATTGAAATTGATATAAGAATGCATACAGGAGGAAAACTTCCATTCCAGTTTGGAACTTCATGCGTGAAACTACATTTCCAACGAATAAAATGAATCATCACCGTGAAAATCGTTGTCCATATGAACAGTATTATTCACATCAGGCTGGTTCAGGAGTAGGGATAGTATATAAGGGTATTCCTCACCAGCGAGGTCATGGAATAGGAAGTTTTTTAGGGGGATTGTTTAGATCCGTATTTCCTTTGTTATCAAGCGGTTTTAGAACTGTGGGAAAAGAAGCATTAAATGCTGGTGTTGGTCTTTTATCTGATATGATGAATTCACGCCCTATTGAGGAGTCATTAAAGTCTCGTTTTAAAAATGCAAGCAGTAATTTAAAAAGAAAAGCTGATGAAAAAATTGATTCTTTGATGTCAGGATCTGGGTATAAAATGCACCGAAAGAGACAGGATCGCACCATTACATCTAAAGCATTTCGGAGGAGAGGTACAAAGAAAATTAAAAAATATATCAACGATATTTTTTCTGATTAAACTATGTCATTTTTACATAATCATTCATGTGAATGTGCTAAGTCTGAGTTAGATTTGTTTGCCCTTCCATCGACGCAAACAAGTATTGAAAATGGACAGTGGATACACTATAAACCTATTTCATCTTTAAGTGATGATGGTCCTATTGAATTTCAAGTGCCAGGATCAGGTGATGACTATATTGACCTGTCACACACTTTACTGCATATTAAAGCCAAGATATTGAATCAAGATGGTTCTAAAATCAAATCAGCAGAAACTCATGTTGCTCCAGTAAACAATTGGTTGCATTCGCTTTTCAATCAGTTGGATATTTACTTAAATCAGAAACTAGTATCACCTCCTAATAATACATATGCATACCGTGCATATATGGAAACTCTGTTAAATTATGGACCGGCAGCAAAGCAGTCCCATCTTACATGCGGGTTATGGTATGAAGACACTTCGAGTCATATGGATGCAACCGATACGACTAACAAAGGGTGGACTAAAAGACAAGAATTTATTAAGGACAGTAAGGAAGTTGAAATGATAGGACACCTGCATGGTGATATTTTTAATCAAGAAAAGTTTTTAATAAATGGTGTTGAAGTTCGTGTTAAATTGGTACGATCCAAGGAGTCGTTCAATCTTATGTGTAGTCAAGATAAAAAACTTAAAGTTCTCATAATGGACGCAAGTTTAATAATTCGGAGAGCAAAAATTAACCCCAGCGTCTTACTAGCTCATCAAAAGGTTTTGGGCTCAACAACAGCAAAGTATCCTATCACGAGAGCGGAGGTGAAAGTTCTTACAATACCATCAGGTGTTCAGGGGAAATCACTTGATAATATTTTCCTCGGGCAAGTTCCAAAAAGGTGTATTGTGGGTTTTGTTGATAATTCAGCATTTAATGGTAGTTTAAAAAGTAACCCATTTAATTTCCATCATCACAGCATGAACTTATTTAGCTTATATGTAGATGGTGTTCAAGTTCCTTCAAAAACATTACAACCATCTTTTGGTAACGGTCTAATGGTTTCAACATATCACACCTTATTTTCTGGAACGGGTATTCATTTTCACAATGAAGGGAATTCAATAAGTAGAGAAGACTATGGAAATGGTTATTGCTTGATGTGTTTCGATTTAACACCCGATTTGGCAGCAAGTTCTACTTCTCATTGGAATCTTATTAGACATGGCAGCGTAAGATTAGAAGTGAGATTTGAAAATGCTCTTACTACAACTGTTAATTGCATAGTATATGCAGAATTTGATAATATAATCGAAATAAATAAACATCGGGATGTTAGTGTTGATTATAATAGTTAATGAAACATGTATAGGTATATATTAAAGGATTTATAAAAACAATGTATCATTACTTCTTAAGCGTTGATACCAAATTCATCTGAATATTGTATTAGGATCTTGTTATGAATACTAAAGAATTACAATTATGTATGAAAAAAAATTGTCCCTTTGCTGAGACTTATGTTTTCCCAGCTAACAGAATACCCATTTTTATGGATCTTCCTGTTTATATCATAAGCAATTTAGATCCGGACTTTAAACCTGGTTCACACTGGGTAGCAATCCATATTGATATTCATGGTAATGGTGAATATTTTGATTCATTCGGTAGAAAACCTTCGGGTTATCACAAATTGTTTCTAAAAAGAAATTCAAAGAGATGGATTTATAACCATGTGTCTATTCAAAACCATTTCACATCACTTTGCGGTCAATATTGTTTGGTTTATATATATTTTAAATATAAAGGAAAAAAAATGACAGATTTTTTGAACTTATTTTCAAACAATACTATGTATAATGATTTGACTGTAATTAATATGTACAAATCTATTTTTTTATGTAAGTAACAAATGAATAAATTAATGATTCATTGAACAACGCTTTTAATTTATTCCCTTTTATTGTAAGTACATTTATAGAATAAAGAGACAATAAAATACAAGAAAACAATTTATTACAGAGAAAACAATGTTATCATATACACATACATTAGTTTTTCACACACACACACACACACACAGAAGAAGCGCTGTTACCGTGGATAAAATTGTGGGAGGGGTGAGGAACAGGTTGCAACAGAGGCAGCGAAATCGTTATAGCACGGTGTAGGTTCATACGTGTCGTCATCGGGTACATAGCTCGTAGAGGAGTCATCCACGTCGTCCTCATATTCGTCTTCCCACTTCAATAAAAGAGGGTTTGTGATATTAGGGCCTATGTGTATAGGCGGCGAAGGCGGAGAATAACCATTGTGGTTTTGGTTTTCAACAATGTTGCAGAGATGAAATAACTCTTCATCATAACTTGTATCGTTCAAGTCAGATAGGTCCTCGCATCTTTCGCAGAGATCTTCATCGAAGAAGGAGTCCATTTTTCACTTTTAAGTAGTTCTGCGGGAGTAATATTGGGGACTAGCGGTATGGTTCCTTTGCATTGTCCTGTTATATATATAGCTGCCAAAACGTTTCTTCGTTGGTGGGGAGAGATATGTGTGGGTGTGTGCGGGTGAAGTAAGGGGTGATTTATGACTTTGCCTCAATAAAATATTTTTTGCAGTCGCTTTGAGCTGCAATTTGTTTAGTCATATTGTACACAATATCTTGCGTGTTTGTATAGTTTTCATCTCCTTCGGCCAGCGTGTAATATTTGATTCTTGTACTAGCAAATTTCCATTGCTGGTTTGTTGGAATGTCTCGAGTTTTTTTCAGTTCATAGACGTCAATTTTGATAAGATGAGTCGGTGTGGAGGCGCCATTGATGCGAGAAGATATATAATTTGTGCCTCCATTCGTCAATTGAGCGACGGTAGATGTATACTCCACAGATGGCTTCTTTTTTGGTTTATCGAAAAATATATCAATATTTCTGGCTCTTTTTTGGGGTCGGATTTTAAGTGGTTGTAAACCTTCAGTTTCATTATCACTCAAATTGTCATAATAATAATTTTTCATTGTATATTCAATAGAATTCTCGTTTGATATCTAAAACAAAACAAAACATCTTTTTTAAAACTTGATACTAATAGTAACAGATATTTATATAGGTATAAACAATCAGTAAATGCTGAACTTACCTCCATTTTAACTCGTTGTAACTTTAAAACAGATTTCGACGTTTTAAAACGATATTCAAACAATGATCACACTAATTATGTAAACAGGAACAGATTTTTCAACACTCAACACAGTTTTCAACCAAACAAATTGTAGCGAATGACGCTTCTTCGGATTGAATTCGGCTTTTATTGAACAACATCGCCACGCACACACATACACGCATGCATATGCGGGGGATGAAACAAAAACTATATTAGACAATAAAACGAACAGGTGCGCTTTTTGAGCAAGTTTCAACTAGTTTGAGAATGCTATTTAAACACCTGCACCGTAGCCCACCCACGCTGCAGTAAGGACAAAAAACTATATTAACATGCAAGACATCTAAGGGTTTGATAACAAAACACGTTTCAACATGATTCTAGTCGACCAATTCCTTAAATGCATTAAAATTGACAGGCAATAAAATACCATTCCACATAATTCTATAATGTACTTATCTAATTCACGAAAAACTGGTAAGCAAAAACCTTTTACCATAATAAATCGATTTAAATAAATCTTAAATGGCCCTTGAAATGTATAGGTACAGAATTTCTATTTTTTAGTTCTCACGACTCATGCCACTTAACTCAATAATATATTGCATTTCACAAAATGCACCTATTACAACAAAGCAGACTGCATAGCAAACCGTAATAAATTATTTAATAAACATCGTAAATATACTCTAAAACGTATTGTACTCATAATAAAACTGCTCCCCACTAAACAAAGAAGGATGTTCAAGCGCTACTTGACCGTAATAAAAATACCTGCCGCAAAAACCGTTCGTATGAATCAATAAAAGAATGCGCAAACAATAATGACAAAATCCCATAAAACTGCTTCCCACGATCCCACGCAACACTAAACAAAAAAAAGAAAGATATTCAAGCGCCACTGACCGTAATAAAAATACCTGCCGCAGAAGCCGTTCGTACCAATCAATAAAGGAATGCGCAAACAATAATGACAAAAAAACTCAAAAAAATTTGCTCCGCAGGTGCCGCAAAAACCGTACATATATTACTACTGAAATGAACAGTTGCTGGCTAAGTAGATAGGTACATATATATTATATTCACCGGATGAATATGGATACGCAGCAGGCAACCCTATTGCTCGACGAGTTTTGTATAATATTTATTGTAAACTTGATATGAAATAAATACATTATTTACATCTCCTTTTATACAGTGACTTCAAATTTTAAGAAAGTCATATTCATATTACCTTTTGATTTGATTGTAAGTTTAAGACTATTTTTATTCATAAGTTTTAAGCACCTTGAACTTGCACTAAATTGACACATCAATAAAATAAAGATACTATAGTGTTACGATACGCCACAGCCAGCCACAGCCAGCCTTAGCCAGCCTGCCTAGCCAGCCAAGCCCCGCCAGCCTATCCAGCTACCCCTCCACTGCACCTGCTACCTGCCTTAGGGACCAAAGCTATATAATGTCTGCGGAGCTCAGTGCAGTCGCTTTTTCAACCTAATCACGATTGTGAAGCGGAAGCTATACCCAATTGCCATCAGACTAATTACCTATATAAATTGATTGTACCTACTTAAAATAATTAAGTTAAATAAAACAGCAATTAATTTAGTTGTTTATTTGTGCCGCCTTTTACAAAGTCAGAAGTGGGATGAATACACAAATGAAACGAAATCTCGAAGAAAAGACTGGCCACCTCGTCCGGCCACCTGGTTGGGAACAATCTTCATCAGCGCGCAATTCCTGTTGTGATGACGCTGAAGCGACCCGCACCGATGAAGATTCACCACCGGCAAGAAAGATTCTAAAAAGGCTACTAGAAGTCGAGGTGCAGAGAGCTATGTATGAACTCAACGACGAAGTACCAAGCGTCAAAACGAAGGTTCACCGCGCTGCATCACTCATCCCAGAGTTTGACCCCGACAGCGATGATTGTACTACTGTAACAGCGTGGTTGAAAAAGATTGATCAACTGGGAGAAATACACGGATGGAACGACACAACAAAGTCATTCCACCTTCAAGACAAGTTAAGAGGTCAAGCACGAAGATGGTACAACAGACTTGACGATTATGACTACTCGTGGACGGATTGGAAGCAGATGTTAATCCGTGCTTTTCCTAGGCATCGTGACTACGGAAATATGCTGGACGAGATGATGAACAGAAGGAAATTGTCGACGGAGTCCATGACAAAATATTATCAGGATAAGGTAGCCATGTGCTTTCGATGCAAGCTGTCCGACTCTGCTACTGTGTCATGCATTATCCGCGGCCTGCCGTCTACACTACAAGCTAATGCACGAGCATTCCAGTGTGATCGGCCAGAAGATTTGTACGAAGGATTCCTTTGTGCACTCGATGACTACCAACCGCCAATTGTCAGTAATCGAACGCCGATCAGAGAAAATAGTAACAATGCAAGGCAACCACCCGAAAAGAAGGCAATTAACCCCGATATAGACCCTTGTCCCCGTTGCAAGAAAACCGGCCATACTCTTCGAAACTGCCCACAACCAGATCTCCGAACGTGCTTTAAATGTGGTAAACAAGGCCACATCGCCCCACGATGTACGTCTACACCAGCCGCTAAGCCTATCAACACCGACAACGTCAAGGAAATCAAAATTCTACAAAATTACAACCACGTTTACGAAAAAGTTGCAAAAATCAACGGAATACACGTTAAAGCTTATCTCGACACGGGAAGCGAAGTGAATGTGCTCTCAATGCCTGTTCTTAAGCTGCTTGGGCTTGAGGTAACACCAACCAATACTAACTTGAAAGGGTTCGCTGGAGATCCTTCTGCCAGTCGTGGCGAAGTATCATTTAAGCTCGAAATTGATGGTATTCCTATAGAGTGCACGGCCTATCTCACTGACGTCGACATGAAGGGAATTCACCTATTGGTAGGACAACCAATCATCAATAGCAAGGGCATGACTTTAATCGTCAGCAATGGCACATCCACTTTAAAGCAAGAAAACTTTATGAAAAATTTCAACATGATAGAAGAACGCAATCGATTTAAAGTGGTTACAACCAGTAAGGAAAGTTTGTTACCCGGCTGTTCCATAATTAAAGTCAAAATACTAGACAACGATGAAAACAATGACGTGGTCACTAGCCCGCAACATTACGAACTAGCTGGCGTTTCTTATTCTATTCCGGCCACGATGCTGAGAGGTGCCACTGGATTCATCAAAATTGTCAACACCGGCACCCGAAACATCGATTGGAAGGAGGGCGACGTGTTGACCAGGGCGGACAGCTGCAGCGCTCCACCAGCATCCAACGTGGAGGTTAGTGAACTAGCTAATTCCTTCTTGCCATTTCCCATTACGACACCTGTCACAGCCTCAGCCATTAACAGACAGCCTAACGTTGTGTCTTCTATTTTGCATACTAGTTTAGCCAGTATTAGCACTATAGGGGGTGTAAATGTCAATGATATAAAGACAGGGCCACTAAATAAAAACGACCATGATACACTTATAAATTTATTATCCGATTACAATGATTGCTTTGCTAGTAATACAAACGAACTAGGGTGTACAGATTTATTGCAAATGAAAATCAAGTTAACTACTGAACAGCCTATACATCGTCAACCTTACCGATTGTCGCACAGTGAACAAGATATTGTTAAATCCAAGGTGTCCGAATTACTTGCAGCCGGTATAATAAAAGAGTCCGAGTCGAATTTTGCTTCTCCGGTTATTTTGGTCAAGAAGAAGAACGGTGATCATAGATTATGCGTTGATTATCGGGCACTTAACGCAATCACAGTAAAAGATAGGTATCCTTTGCCTCACATCGACGATCAGGTTTCCAAATTAGCGGGCAAAAAGTATTTCACGACATTAGATTTAGCTCAAGGCTATCACCAGGTTAAAATTTGCCCTGAAGACACACATAAGACCGCCTTTGTTACCACACACGGTTGTTGGGAGTATACGCGGGTTCCATTTGGGCTCGCTAACAGTCCGTCAGTTTTTATGCGTATGATGAACAAAATAGTTAATTCCATAGGAACACAAAGGAATGACATTTCAAATATGAACGTTGATGTTGACATGGGCAACGACCGTTCGGATACACACCCTCCAGGTGAAATATTAGCGTTTTTAGACGATTTGTTATTACCCTCATTTGATATCAAGTCCGGTTTTAAAATGCTCGAAATGGTTCTTGCTAAATTCAGATCAGAGAATTTAAAACTAAATATGAGCAAATGCTCATTTTTGCAAGATAAAATAACATATTTAGGTCACGAAATATCGCGCGATGGTATCCGACCAGACGAATCTAAATTGAGGGCAGTATCAAAATTTCCCATCCCTAATAATGTTCACGAAGTACGTCAATTTCTCGGGTTATGTAGTTATTTTCGTAAATTTATAAGAAATTTCGCCATGATTGCTCGCCCTTTAACGAATTTGACTAAAAAAAGTGTTGTTTGGAATTGGGGTAGTGATCAGAGTAATAGTTTCGAACAATTGAAACAGTGTTTATGCACAAAGCCTGTCCTAGCCCTTTATGACCCTTCCTTACCGACTGAAATACACACGGACGCTTGCAAATCGGGTATTGCGGGTATTTTATTACAACAACAAACCGACGGTTCTTTGTGCCCTGTAATGTACTTTAGTAGAGTAACAAATAAAGACGAAAGTGTGTATCATAGTTACGAATTGGAAACTCTGGCCGTTGTCGAATCCTTACGAAAATTTAGGGTATACATAGTAGGGAAACGGGTTAAGGTAGTGACCGATTGTACGGCAGTTCGAGCGACGCTAACCAAGCGTGACCTAATCCCTCGTATTGCTAGGTGGTGGTTATCAATTCAAGACTTTGATATAACGATTGAGTATAGACCTGGGGAGCGTATGCAACACGTAGATGCCCTGAGTAGGAACCCAGTTGACACTATGAATATTAACCGGCTTGAAGTAGCAGACTGGTTTTATACCGTTCAATGCCAGGATGACAGGCTAAAATCAATTATGGATCAGCTTAAATTAGGAACTGCGCCGGTTAACATCACCAAAGATTTCTTAATTTTTGATGACCGGTTATATCGTAAAACATTATCAGGGCGTCGGCTTGTAGTGCCATCATTAGCTAGGTGGAAAATAATACAAATGCACCACGATGATATAGGTCATGTAGGTCTACAAAAATGCACAGATTTAATCAAAAAAGAATATTGGTTCCCAAAAATGACCCGCTTTATTCGAAAGTATGTGAGTGCATGTTTACACTGTGCATATGGTAAAGGAGATCATGGTAAACGCCAGGGTAGATTGTTTCCTATTCCAAAGCCCACTGAACCCATGCGTATGGTACACATAGATCATCTTGGTCCATTCTGTAAGACAAAGAAGGGCTACCAGTACATGCTTGTCCTAACAGATGCTTTTTCAAAATTTGTTATTGCAGAGCCTACTCGTACAGTTAACTCTGTAGAAACCATAAGAGTGCTTAAGAAGATATTTTCCTTATTTGGTTATCCAGACAAAGTTGTGAGTGACCACGGCAAAGCATTTACTAGTAGAAACTTCAAACAATTCTCTAGTGATAAACAATTTAAGCATATACTTACCTCGATCGCATGTCCTAGATCGAATGGGCAGGTCGAACGTACGAACCGCACAATTCTCAATGCCTTAAGAGCTACTGATCCCAGTGATGCAGCTAATAATTGGGTTAACTGTTTATGTGATGTTTTGTGGGGAATAAATAACACAGTTAATGCAAGTACAACTTACAAGCCTTATGACCTAATGTTTGCTAGAACTTCTAGGCCACGTTGTGACATAGTAAGTCAAGACAGCAATGCCCAACCGGTAGAAGTTAGGCGTAGGGTAGCTAGTGAGGAGTTGAAGAAAACGTCCAAAAGAATGAAACGCAATTTCGATAAAAAGCGGAAGCCTAGTCGTGTTTACAAAAAGGGGGACTTAGTTTTATGGAGGCAGGCACCTACAAGTAGTGCTGCAAAAGTTAACACCAAACTAGACGATATTTATTCTGGCCCTTACATTATAGCTAAGGTGGTTGGCAATGACAGATACAGGATCCGCAGTATCAAAGGAGTAAGAGGATACAAATCTTTTACGGGTCTTGTCGCCGCAGACTCCTTGCGACCTTACACCAGTACGGTTCCTGTATCTGATAGTGCGAGCAGTTCAGACGAACAGTTAGAGACCGAAGATTTGATTGATTTACTTGAGAGCTAATCCATGTTACTCCCAATTGCGGGAGCAATCATTGTTCCAGGACGGCCGAGTGTTACGATACGCCACAGCCAGCCACAGCCAGCCTTAGCCAGCCTGCCTAGCCAGCCAAGCCCCGCCAGCCTATCCAGCTACCCCTCCACTGCACCTGCTACCTGCCTTAGGGACCAAAGCTATATAATGTCTGCGGAGCTCAGTGCAGTCGCTTTTTCAACCTAATCACGATTGTGAAGCGGAAGCTATACCCAATTGCCATCAGACTAATTACCTATATAAATTGATTGTACCTACTTAAAATAATTAAGTTAAATAAAACAGCAATTAATTTAGTTGTTTATTTGTGCCGCCTTTTACAATAGGTAAGTACTATGAATGTAGACAAACATCAAAGAATTTATCGTTCTGCATAATATAAACGGACCTCCCCTACTAAAATTACTGTTCTATTTAAAGAATACATTTTATCGGATACCTAAGTATATCAAAACAAGATACAAATAATCGAAAAATCGAAGGTTCGCATAAAGCGCTCTGAATCAGACTATTCTCTTCGATCGTTCTCTATACAGGGTGCTCGCGAGCATTTCAAAACATTTTAATGCTGAATTCAGATTTTAATGCTGAATTGAGAAATTGGTTTCAGAGATAATCAACCTTTTTTCGACGTAACTCGTCATAAAATTTCTTTTTGATTAGGTACAATGCTACCACAATGTGTTTGACATTTTGAATTGCTGATATGTACTACCAAGTTAATTTACCATACCATATGGTGGTACTTTGATGTGTTTTACATCTTTCCATAAACTCGCAATCCAATTTACACTGGCAAAGCAATTCCAACTCTTGCGCAACTGTCATCAACCGATGCGTAACTAAAGCGTTGCTCAAATCAATTACGATGACGTCACACTGCAACGCAAAACACATAGTAATCTAATTCCAAAAACATGTACACGTTTTTCGCCTTATCACAAGCCTATAAGGTACATTATTGTATATTCGTGGATTACACATTATTGAAGACCGCGGTATCAAACCAACACAATTACTTGCACGCCAATATTACTTGCATGTGCTCGCCTAGATAAAATAGCATTGTATTATTGGAACCTTATTTCTGAGAGAGTAAGGTTCAGTGGGATTGCGTGTTCATTGCATTGGGTATTATCAAGTGGGCACTTCCCTTATCATACCGGCTACATCTGTGTCGTGGCGTGTTTTGTTTATGCTCAATGATCGTTTGTTTTACTTTCCTTTGATTTAACCGCTTACTTGATTAAAAGAGGATTTTAAATTGAAGAAATACTGTTTTATTTACGTTCCGGACTATAAATAAACAGTGATAGAAATTCCCCACTCTATTTACTTTTTAACCTATTTATAATTTGATTAGTCTGCCTTTTCGACTTGCATTCTAACTATCTACTTAACCTAACCTATATCTAAGATTGGCCCTTGTGGCATTGTACCGAGGATGCTGGCGGCATTTTCTCGCTGTATCGCAATACTGATGCGTTTTATGCGAGGAAGTCGGTCTTTAGTTACGTCAACCAGATACGTTTTATTTTGCTCAATAAATACATTTAATTTGGCTTTAAAGAAATGTGCCCGAACTTGCACTAAATATTAATCAACGCGAAATAAGCCCTAACTCTTAATTGACGCATAATATTCAGGCGAATATAGACTTCATCACTATCACTATCACTACATAATATAAAATACAGTCACTTTTTCTGTCCCTATGTCCCTTTGTAAGCTTAAATCTTTAAAACTACGCAACGGATTTTAATGAGATTTTTTTTAATAGGTAGAGTAATTCACGTACCTGATTACGTAGGAAACATATGCCTTAACCTAGCCCTCGACGGCCCCTGACCCCGCGGCAGACCAAATAAGCGATGCCTATATGTCGTGAAGGCTGACATGAGTGTGAATGGGGCTTACAGTAGAAGATGCCCAGGATCGCGTAAAGTGGAGGAAATGTAGCAGGAAAGCAGACCCTGGCAAAGGCCGGGATAACGCTAGGTAGAAGAAGAAGGTAGAGTAATTCAAGAGGAAGGTTTTTATGTAGGTAGGTATAGTACCCGTGCGCAGCCGGGGCGGGTCGCTAGTGTTAATATAAAACAGCTAGAAATTCTAATTTTGGTCAGTAAACATACTGCGCCTACATTTTTGTAATGTGTCGCCATTTTCTATTAATATATTAGTTTGCCGCAATAAACTCATGAGAGCGATACCTAACTTTGCTAAGCTAAAGAAATAACATGTAACTGTACTTGAAGTTCAGTAAAGCTTAATTCCAGTCGATTTAGTTGTAATGTCCTTAAGTTAAGGGCTCAATCATAGACTAATAGAATATTTCCAGACACTCTGTCACTACGATATAAGATAAAACTGTGATTGAAAGTGCACAGTGGTCATGTGCTCTTGTACTTGTATTTGCGCAACACGTGATTATACACAATTGGAGACAATGGAGATGGAGTAGATACCTACCTGTCAGTGCCAGTCGGAAAGAAGCATACACTGCGGAATCATTCAAACCGACAGCCACTGCAAGATTGTTACATATAATATAACGTTGTATATGTATAGCAATTGTTAATCCGTAATATTCTATACATCCATGGGTTCACCGTCACCGCATAAACCGCATTAACGTAAAGACACGTACTTATGTAACTTTATCCATTAAGCTACGTTGTTCTATAAAAAAATGTTCTGACGTTTTACTGCCGACGCACTGTTCGTCATCATCATCATCATCATCATCATATCAGCCGACAGACGTCCACTGCTGAAGATAGGCCTCCCCCAAAGATTGCCACAATGACCGGTCCTGTGCCACCCGCATCCAGCGGATTCCTGCGACCTTCACCAGGTCATCAGTCTACCTTGTGGGGGGCCTACCCACGCTGCGCCTTCCGGTACGTGACCGCCACTCGAGAACCTTCCCGCCCCAACGGCCATCGGTTCTACGCGCAACGTGCCCCGCCCACGCACTGCCACTTCAGTTTAGCATCATAGTTACATTTACTTCTCGTAAATGGGCATAATTTTAGGAACATTTGTATATTCGATGAGACCTAGTTTTCCCTTGTCGTAAATGTATTTTTATCGCCGTGGGAACACCCAAGTGTCAACGCTGGTTCACTTATAATTGATATTTATCGCTTTTTATCATGAACGTTGATAAACAAATTACATGGACACGCGAATCAATAGCCTACCTATAATTTATGGAACACTTGACTGAAGAATTATTTGCATGCAATAATGTAGTTATGATTATCTTTATCAGTCTTCGGTGTTTTATTCTCCCTCGCGGGTTTTTGCGAATAAAAATGACAGTTATGACTTATGACTATAAAAAGGTATTGAACACTATTGTATTAGACACCCAAGATCATATTTTTTTGAAACAGAAACATGGAAACATAATTAAAGAAAAAAAATCTCTGAAGTAAAATGTATAACAACTCACTTGCTTCATGTAGCTTTTGTTACACGTCATCACTCTTATTGTACATAGACATAGAGTCTATCGCAAAAATCAAAGCATGTGAGTGGATAATGTCTTTGAGAAAATAAAGATCTTTAAACCTAATTCAAGTTTATTTTCAATTTACTATAGGAAACCGGCTGGGAGAATCCAAAAAACCGATAATTGATGATTATATGAAATTCCAATTTTGGAGTAGGTCTTCATCAACGTTATTTTAACCGGAAGACGTCCACTGCTGGACAAAGGCCTTCCCCGATAGGGAGGTATTGCCATAATCGCGACGCTTGCTTGCTTCAAATTAAGGCTGCGGCTCCATTGAGGCGGAGAGGAGCGGAGATGTGCAAAATTGACCAATTACATTCTTTAAATTCAAAATTCGAAACACTGTGATGCGGTCTCATTGGCCAATTTTGCACATCTCCGCTCCTCTCCCGCAGCCTGAGTGTGACGTTGTTACTGACTGCACATGATACTACATGCCACATGTTTTCGTCAAGAAACGTTCATCAACAAAATAAATAAAATAAAAGAACATACTTATAGCTAAACTTCCAATGAACTTATCTGAATATGCCAGTACCTACTTCCGATTATATAGCTCGCTGCGTGCTAGATACGTTATCTCCTCAGCCGTTCTCGCATTTACGTTTTCCTAGTGTTTTGTTGACTTAGGTCAGTTGGTAAAAAACTAGATTAAATAATTGGTTATGCAAAGTTTTCCGAAGGTACAAATATTATATTTTTCTCTGATAGCCGTCGTCTTATTGTTCAAGAAAATGCGGCTCTTTTATTTTTATTTCCTATAAATTGTTGATAATCTTTTTTTAAGTGAGTGAGGTGACATTTGTGCAGTTTTATGAATGAATAGGGCCTAATACGTTCGTCAGTAATCAGTACAATGAAATAGAAAAAAATAATCTGTCAACGTCAATGTCACTCGTTTCATTCATCTATTTATTTTCTCTATTTCATTGTACTTGTTGTTCTTGTAATATGACCGTACATTCACCACAATATTCCGTTGCCGTTGTTCACGCGGTTCCAAACATAATATAAGTGTACGCGATTAAGTTCCGATTATTGCTAAAATAATAAATAACACATTACTGACACAATAAACGCACCAAGTGCACAAGTGCACGCGAGTGCATCCGATTACGGGCCGCTGCGGCAGATACGTTATCTCCGGATGGTTTGGCCGTTCATTAACTCTTGTTTACATTTTACAAACGGATTGCCTTAGGTCAGTTGACATAAAAAACCCGTGAGTTCTGTTTTTTGCAGAGTTTTTTGTTTCTGGTTCAATAGGATAAATATATATAAAAATAAGAATATCGTGAGATTCTCTCGACACAAATCGATTTACTCCCATGGTAAGCTCAATCAAAGCATGTGCATGGGTTCTAAGCCAATATAATGATTTTTTATTCACCGTTTAAATTTTAGGGGATTAATTCTGTTCTGAAGTCATACTGATGACCTTTTACTATGGGACCTACTTGTACATCCGATTCGACAAAAAAATCTGATGTTCTATACTTATTCTGAGATCATCATCTCAGCCATAACACGTCCACTGCTGAAAGGCCTCCCCTTTGGACCTGTACATATACCGATTGGAATCAATCTGAATCCAGCGTCTCCGGGCGATATTCATGAATAAGGTCGTCAGTCCATCTTGTGGGTTGACGTCCTAGACGCGTTTGCCAAACCTCTCCACTCGAGCACTTTTCTGGTCTACGTGCAATGTGGCCTGCTCATTGCCATTATAGCTTGCTAATCCGGAGAGCTATGTCGGTAATTGGTAACTTTAGTTCGTCTACAGATCTCTTCATTTCTGATTCTATCACGTAGAGAAACCCCGAGCTCAGGCCGGTAGTAAAGTGCCACGTTTCGGCGCCGTAAGTCAACACGATTATACGTATGTAGGTGAACATCGTTCAATGTATACAGGGTGGAAAGGGGCGACGTTCCTTCCCGCTACCGACCGAGTCTACCAACCATTACGATCAACTTTCAGTATGGGACCAACATCGAAATATCTTGAAAAAAATTTAACCCCTCATACAAAGTGATTGATTATTTAGAGTTCAAAAGTGTGGAAAAGTCAATTTTCCAGTTACCTTTTCGATGTTGGTCCCATACTGAAAGTTGATCGTAATGGTTGGTAGACTCGGTCGGTAGCGGGAAGGAACATCGTCCCTTTCCACCCTGTATATCACTTTTTATTCACATACCAAATTTTAAAGAGTTAATTCTGAGGACATATTGATCCATTTTTACTATGTGTTTCATACAGGGTGAACGATATGAAGTGTTACCAATTTTAAAGGAATGTGATTTTTTAGTTGCAACAATTTAGTTCTGTAAGTACGAAAAACAAGATAAAAAATAATATATTTTGTGATTAAATTTACTTTTAATCAATATGACTACCTTTTGCCTTGACTATTGTCTTCAAATGGTAAAAAAATATTTGTGATCCAGTGGTAGTGTTATGTGTTAGTGAAATACGATCGCTTTCTTCATTGCATTTATACCTACTACCATGTTTAATTGCTCTCACCTTTCTCTTCAAAATAGACCAGATAAAAAGTCCGAAACTCACTGCACTGGAGAAATGACACTTGAAAGTCGGTTTTTACCCATTTTTGGTTCTTCTGAGCTTTATAAGCCAAAGCTCAGTCATGTTTGCGGTTTACAACCCAAATGTTTGCGTGCCTAAGACTTCAATGCGGTGTCCAAAACATATTTCCGATAATAAGCCGGTATTACTTTGGCACCAGACTTAATAAAATCTACTTGGTAACACTTCATATCGTTGACCCTGTATAGACCTTGAGCAATTGCAGGCGGAAATATATGGAACATCTGATTTTTTTTTCTCGAATCACAGGTCGGTTTCATACTAAAATTTCATAAATATGACCTCAGAATGACCCTTTAAAGTATGGCCGGCGAATAAAAAATCATTCTGTATGTAAGTATCTCAACTATTTTTACTACACTTTGTATTGGCCTGTCAGTGCATATCGTTTTAAATGTGTTGTTGATTTAGGCCTCTTTGTAAAAAACGCTGTAGCCAGTGTTTGCCATATCTTTCTGTTTGTAGATTACCTTTTGAGGTAGAACCAATATTGGTTTTCCTTTTGGAATTGCTTTATTTATAGGTAATAAAGTTGTCAAAATTTTAAATTTACCTTTAAAAAATCCGTTTCGTAATGGAATATTGACTCTTTATTTTTGTGTCAAACTGAACGTTTGGACGAATGATTGGGCACCTTGTTCGTCGCTATCAGATATTTGTAGGGTCAGGAGCGTTCAAAAATATCTGAACACGAATCTTTATTGCCATAACGATAGAGGCGTGTTTAGATGTTTTTGAGCTAGAGCTTCATGTGATGTGTGTGACACAGTTTTCAAGTTGTCAACCTTCCGTCCTAAATTTTAACACGTCAAATTCTTGTCTGATTTGTTTACTAAGCAAATTAAATCCATGTAAACTATTTTTTTTAACTGAGCCGTACCCTAATAGTAAAAGTTGTTCAGTACCGTAAAGTGAGTACCTACTCACAAATATGGATCTTGTAATCTGTAAATAAAGACTATTATTATTATTATTATAACCTACCAAATCACCCCCTTCAAGGTTTTCAGTGGGTGGTGTAACACACTGTATGCGTGATGATGTGAACTGATAAAGTATACTACAACTAAATACTGTTCATCAATGCTCTCATTGCATTGTACTCATACTGTAATTTCAATGGTTATTAAAACATTTCCGCCATTTTGTTATTTATAGTTGTTATGAATGGAACGAGTATTAGCACGTCCTAGTTTCATAATGTACACAATGCTATCATTGCTGTCATTGCGTAACTTATTATACAATTTAGTTAATATTTGCTAAACATGTGGAATTAACTGATAAAAACTGTTTAGATTTGTACTCGCTATTAGATAGTAGAGTTCAGTTAATGTTTTAGCGGGTATTTTAAACTGTCATAGTCGTCTCATGTATGGGGCTTAATGATAGAAAACTGTAAATTTGAAATGTATAAATTGGGTCAGTATGTATTTTAGGTATAATATCTGGCTTTACATAATTTATCTCACTGGGAATATAGTTTTGCAAGTGTTATTTTATACCCCAACGGATGTAGGTACATATACACCGTGTTTTTATTGATTTCCGTTAAATTAAAGCGAAACTAGTATCTTAACTCTTATTGTTATTGAGTTATTCAAAAATAAATTATGTATGAAGACGAAAAAAAAATTTTTTTCGAGTTGTACTGCAGCCTATGGACGCGCAGGCGTCCAGACGATAGAGACACGCGTTTCCCACCCTTTGAAATTATTTATTTTCTTAAGTACCCCACACTGTAGTCCCCTGAGAAAACATCACTCCATCGTAGGCCACGTCTCTGCCCTTGGCTAGTCTGTGGCCATGAGTAAGCCTATTTCATATAAAAAAAAAAACATCAAAAGTGTAGGCACGAGTATATTAAATTCCGTCAAAACGCCCATAACACAAATCATTTGAGCCTTCAGAATCGCACCCTAATTTCCCTACAGTAGCCGTACCAATGGTTGGAAAGTTTAGGATACTACGTTAGGTTTTACTCGATATGTAATGCATTCTATCGCGCTCGCACTAACATATTGGAGCGAGCGCGATGGCCTGCTTTACGTATCGAGTAAAACCTAACGTGTATCGTGGACGGAGTTACTCGTAATAAATAAATATCTTGGGACATCTTATACAAATCGACCTAGTCCCACGGTAAGCTCAATTAAGGCTTGTGATGTGGGCACCAAGCGACGATATATACAATAGATAGATACATACAGACACTTAAATAGGTACATAGACAGCCATGACCAAGGAACAAATATTTGTGATAAATAAATACACAAATAATGCCCTCGCCAGGATTCGAACCCGGAACCTCCAGCTTCGTAGGCAGGGTCACTACCAACTAGGCTACGGAGGCTGACAAATAGAGTTCCGGACCAACGTCTCGATTCTCGAAGAGCTTGGCATCAAAGAGCGTTTCCATTGTCAAAACTAGGATCCTCAACTTCTTAGGACATGTGTCTCGGCGAGATGGAGCATCCATAGAACGACTAGTTGTGCAGGGACAAGTGGAAGGTGTCAGGGCTAGGGGAAGATCGCCAATGAGACGGACCGACCATTAAAGCCAGTATATCGGCCACAATAAATGAGTGTTCACGAAGAACCGCCTTACGGGGGGAATGGCGACGTATCGCCATTTCGAAAGTCGCTTTGCCGAAAGTTGTTTCATCGAAGACGCATCATCGATTGTACGATTAATCGAAAGCTTATTTAATAGTAACCCATTCAATCAGTAAAATTTCTAGTTTTGAAGTATTTAGTACACGATTAGGTACCATTGTCTCAAGTCTAGTAACATGTTTAATAACGCGGACTTGCCACACATTGAGCGTATATTTTGGTACAAACTTTCGATTAATCGTACATTCGATGACGCGTCTTCGATGAATTAACTTTCGGCAAAGCGACTTTCGAAATGGCGTAGGTAACCCCGTTAAACAAGTCACTCAAAAAACCTAATGTTACCGATACTTACAAAATCATGGTACGGCTACAGGTCAGACGTAAAGATGCCAAGAGCACACGGAGGTGAGAACGAACAATATGGCGCTCGATTTAAGGGTCGGTTGCGGCCCCAAACAATAGCTTCAGATTGAAGTATACCATCTTCCCCATTATTCATAAAATCCCTATATTAGGTAAATTTGTTTTGTCCCTTTCTATCAAACGCGAATGTCATGTTGATAGATGAGAATAAACGATTAATGTAGGTACTGGTGGAGGTGTGATGATCATTTTCGAATAACAGCTTTTATCATGAAAGCACCTAGCGTAGGTGTGCTTAAAAAGCCGGAAAAAAATATCTTAATTTCCGGGCAAAATCCAAATAATTTCCAAGCGGCTCGATTTTCCCGAAAAAAAAGTAAAGTTTATATTTTCCTGTAAACTGTTCGAAACGTCAGGATGTAGTTAAATTTAATTAATACGAGTATACGTGATTTAATCCGTTTAAGTAGTTCTATTTCACAAGTAATCATCGCGGTAGCCGAAGAAAATATTAATGTTTCCACTTTAATTTTCAACTCTAAACTACCAATACTCTAAATTTCACTTACGAAAGGGGAACGTGATGTCATCAAGGAAAAGTCGATTGAAATACCTAGATGCAAGGAGTGACAGAAACAATGATTATTTCTTTAAAAACCCGTATAAACGAAACAAAACGAAAGTTTCATAAACAGCGTAGCCGTGTTTGCATAGAGAATTTATTTTGAGCTTTTTACTAATCATACCTCATAAAATAACAAAGACAGGAAGCTCAAGTATACAGTAAATAATATTTGTCATGACATGAGAGTCCTTTAAAAAATAATACGATAAGCCACGGAATAATAAAAACATTAAAATTTTTCTGTTCTGTGCGATAAGCATTTGGTGCAAGGGCGATTGTCCATGCAAACACGGCTACGCTCTTTCCGAAAAAAACATTAGATTTTGTCCCACATTTCCAACGCAAGCTTTATTTCAAGTAAGAATTAGTTATTTAGGGAACATAACCATGCAAAACCACGTGCCCTCTTTTTTCAGATTTTTACCACTTTTTTTCAGAAATCTTTAGTGAATCTTGGTTGGCACCCGACGATATAAAGGTCTCACTTAAATTTTAAGACAGTTGTTTCCTTCGAATACATTATTTATCGTGACAATGATTTTTGAAGCTGGTCTTTAATTATTTATTCATTCGAATCATAAATTCGTTGGAGGTGAAAATCGACCCCATAAAATTTCATAACCAACTGAATTTAATGCGATTGCCTTGTGAATAATTTATCTGTTTTATTCATTATTTAACCCTTTCGTGCGGTTATATTCGGCAAACTTCTTCACAACTTTCATTGTTTGTTTACTCTGAGAGTCGCAATTGGGTCTTCCGTCCCTTTCATTCGCTTATCTTTGTCTCTATCTAATGGATTTATTTTCAGTCCTGAATGCTTAGCCAATCGCTAACGCTTAGTAGCGTATCGTAGTTCCCCGTCTTTGTCACTCTTCCTTATTAGTGCGACAAAGACATGTGCTGCCTTTCGCTTACGATTGACGATTCAGCGTTAGCGATTGGCAACTTGTCTAAGCACCCTGGATTAATTTGATGTTGGGTTTCTTACTTTTTATTCTTTAAAATACATTTTGTTTTAAGGGTCGGATTCCCGATTTTGTCGTTTTAGACCTATTTTCGAACAAAGAATTTGTTAAGTAAATATAACTCTACAAACACATTTCTTACATGAGCTTATTTAGAAAGAACCGGTACAGAGGCTCCAATTGACATTATATTTTATATTTACATGGATTTCCTAGAAATCGGCTCTAAATGTACCGAAAATTGAAAAAATTGCATATTTTTCGAACACGACGCAATGCATATTTTTCTTTTACGGGCATAAAATATTCATCTTAATTTAAAAGCCAGATAACTGAATTAGTGCATCAGGGCATATTCATATTTTTCCTCATAAAGACAACGGAGAAATTTAATCCTTAATTTAAAATTACGTATATTCTCCATACAAATGGCGACACGAGTCAAAATTCTCTTTTGACTCAGATGGCGCGAGCGCCTCCTCGAGGTCGGACGCACGCCAAATCGCTCCCGTTGACAGCTCTTTTTGACATTGAAAATGACATAAAATCATATACATACACGTCAAGGGATGCCAGTACTCAAAGTATCTTTAAATAAGTAGGGAAAATCAGAACGAAGAAATTCTTTCGAACCCCATCATTTATTTAAGTTTCTTGTTATTTTTATGACGGTACACAAGAAAACTAAAACAACTGATTCTGAATAAAACTCAATACTACCGAACACGTATAAGTTACATTCGCAAAAACGATTAAAAATGAAAAAAGTTTACGGATACGATTTGGTGTAATGGAGTTTATTTTCTATACTCTGGCAATAAAATACGTCATTTGAAAACACATGTGACGGCTAGAAGTCAAAACGATAGAATGTCGATTTAGTTATATAGTACGATCAAATCGTACATAATTTTACCCTAAACTCGCAAATCATGTAGTATCGCTGCATTTTTGGTATGTTGTTTAGACACCATAGGACAGTATAAAACCATATTTTGCAAGCAAAAAAAAGTTGTGCTAGCTGGGCAGTACGTGAAAAACTGCGAAATTTACGCCCATTTTTTAGTTTCTGATTTTTATTTAAAAAACCTTACGTTTTTTGATATCATATGTAAATAAACGTTTAAAGACTAATAAATTTCCAACAAGTTGAGCTAACATGCATTACCGTAGGTCTTATAGTTTCAGAGATTCGAGACTTTAAAAAGTACCCCTTTTTGTAAACTAGATAAAATTTTGTGTTTTGCTAACGTTTTCGACTTAATATCGCCTCACCTAATTATGCTACGAAAAACGTGCAATAATGACCTTATGGCGCACTTAATATTCTTTAATTTAAGGGTAAAATTAGGTCCGTGAACTTTGTAGTTGAAAGTATAAACCCGAAATTCCAAAGGCAGGAGGCCCGCTATCTAAGTTTTTCATACAAATCGCAAGTCGAGTTTCAAAGCTGCAATTTTAGTATATTATAAAGGCCTTATAGATATATACGAAAATGCATATTAAAAGAAAAACAAAAAAAAATATTGGGCATAGGACGTAAAAAACGGAAAAAAAATTCACACTTTTTTTAGTTTTTGACGTTTAACTAAAAATCTATTATCTTTTTGATACTGATTACTATAAAACTAAGAAAAAACATTAAATTTGAAAAGATTTGAGCTACGTTGCATCACCGTAAGTTATATATATTTTGAGATACGACATTTCATAAAGTGCCCTTTTATCAAAACATAAACAAATTTTAGGTTACGTTAAAGCTATTCACTAAATATTGGCAAAACGTTCGCACTAAGAAAAAAAAGTGATTATAGATAATAACTACATTAAATTTGGAACTAATTGAGCCGATAACAATTACTGTAAGTCTTATAGTTGGGGGTATACGAGGCTTCAAAACATGCATTTATTTTCTTAACTTAATGAAGGGCACATTTTGAAATGTCGTATCTCTAAATCTATATAATTTAGGGTAATGCAAGGTAGCTCAAATCCTTTCAAATTTAATATTCTTCCATAGTTTTATAGCAATTAGTATCAAAAAGTTATAGTTTTTTAGTTAAACGTCAAAAACTAAAAAAAGTCCGATTTTTTTTCAGTTTCTTTACGTCCTATACCTAAATCCTTTTTTTTTCTTCTTGTAATATGCATTTTTGTACATCCCTATAGAGCCTATATAATATACAAAAATTGCAGCTTTGCAACACGACTTGCCATTTGTATGATAAACTTATTAGATAGCGGACCTCCTGCTTTTTGAATTTCGCGTTTTTAGTTTCAATTACAAAGTTTCCTGACCTGATTTACCCTTAAATGAAAGAATATTGATTGCGCTATAAGATAATTATTTCATGTTTTTCGTAGCATAATTAGGTAAGGCGATATTAAACCAAAAACGTTAGCAAAACTCAACATTTTATCTAGTTTACAAAACAGGGTACTATTTGAAGTCTCGAATCTCTGAAACTATAAGACCTACGGTAATGCACGTTATCTCATCTTGTTACAAATTCATTCATCTTTAAACGTTACCTGATACATATTGTCAAAAAACGTAAGGCTTTTTTTATAAAAATCAGAAACTAAAAATAGACAGTAAATTTCACCGTTTTTCACGTATAACGCAGCTAGCACAACTTTTTTTTGCTTGCAAAATGTGGTTTTATACTGCCCTATGGTGTCTAAATAACATACCAAAAATGCAGCTTTACTACATGTTTTGCGAGTTTAATGTACGATTTGACCGTACTAATAATAATAATAAGAAAGATAGAATATGTTTGTTATATTAGTAGGTATACAAATTCAAAGTGATACGAGTCTTTAATTAATGGTTGATTTGTGGAATAAAATCTGTGCTCATCGCCACTGCGATTTCTGCGCCACGATTTCTTGGTAAGAAAGTATATGCCGCATCTTCTCAGTACATTCTATATTGAAAGTAAATTATTTTTGAAATAAAAATATGAAAACTGATAAACTCTACATTTATTCGTATGACATTTAGAGTTTTAATACTAGTCGTTTATAGTATAGTGTACCATTTAGATTTTTATCCACTGAACTGAGACAATTTCTCTCATCTTCTGAGATGTTTCTTTTGGTAGATAAACGTTTGACATATTACTGGCTGTTTCAGAGTCTATATTAAGCAGGACGTAAAGAGTGAGTAAGTAATCCTTACAGTTGTGTACACAAATACCGTGTGGTGACGGCAGTAAGAATACATTTGTCACCACCCCAATGCTTCCCGGGGGTGTCACAAGAGTCGAAAAAGGGATTGAAGTGGAGATTTACATTTACCTCCTAATGCATCCACACGCATAAGTAATTACTTAGGGAAGTGGAACTGCCGATGAAGGCTAGAACGGAACTTCGGAATACTTTGGTGTTTTGTATGATGTGTGTAACTGGTTATGCATTTTAAGCAATGAAGATGGTCGTGTAATGTCATGGTATTGTCAAATACCAGTTCTGATGGGGTGTTTCCTTAGGAACCTTAGGATTCTGTATTATCATTTAAACATCAAGCATTATCATTTATGCATTTTAATGTGAGTAGGTGGAACTGCTGATAAAGACCAGAACGGAACCCCTTAACGACACGTGTTTCACTTTTGGCAGATATTTCTGATTGATTGTGTATATTATGGAGCAAGTTCTGGACAAAGACCAGTTTAGATGGTAGGTTCCTTTACCCTTAAGGAATTAAGGGAACTGATAAATGTAGAGTATTTATGTAAGCTACTCTTTAAAAGAGGTTTCATACTATTGTACCTTTTTAGGGTTCCGTAGTACACTAGGAACCCTTATAGTTTTGCTCTGTCCGTCTGTCTGTCCGCAGCATAGCACAGTGGCCGTTAGTACTAGAAATCTGCAATTTGGTACAGATATACATAATATTAATTATGCCGACAAAGTGGTAAAATAAAAAATAGAAAAAAAAATTCGGGTGCCTAACCTGGTGAAGTGTGAATGATTTTTTTATTTGCTGTAATCCTATAGTGTGCAGTGCATCGTTGAAGAGGTCTTTGAAAAAAATAAGAGATTTTCAAACAAAGTTTTTTTCTAAAGTCAATATTTTCAGAGATATCCGAAAAGTACGGAACCCTAGCATGAGCCGACATGCTCTTGGCCGGTTTTTTATTACCTCAGGAGCTGCTAATATACAGGTTGTTCTAAAGTATAAAAAAAGGAGTGTGGATTACAATGTGGATAACAAGATTTAATCATATCACGTCACCAGACCAGTCGCAGTCGTCGTCGTCAGTGGCAGAAGGGTAACGAAGGCTGTCATGAACTGCTCCTTGGTGAACCGAGGGAATTCCTGTTCTTAATAGTAACGCAAAAATGACGTAGGTACCTTGCATACATTTTAATGTTTTTATTTAACCTCGTGCCTACATTACGAGTAGGTACCTAGGATACATGTAGGTAAGAGGTAACTTTCGTGTTGCATTGAATGAATGAATGAACGAATGAATGACTTTGTTTGTGAATATGCATTGCATATTGCACAAACAAAGTACCTAATAATAACGTTGCTTTTTTTCGGTAGGTACTATGTTTTGATTATAGCACGAGCAAATACTCGTACACGTTTATGTGACGTAGGTAACTCCAAAAATGGTAAATTACAAACATATTCTTGTAAATTCGACATTCTATTGCGTATTTTATACATTGGTAAAAATAAATGTAAACAATTAGAGACTCAATTTATTGTTCATTTGAATGACAATGTCTAACTTCGTGTATAAGCTGTTTTTTTCTGGTAAGATAAGAGTGCAAAGGTGGGATCCAAATTTATTTTAATTTAGGAACTTGAAACTTTAGTATTAATAAGGTATTTTACAAGAGTACAAGAAATTTAATTTAATCATTTCTTAAAGGTTAAAAGGGGATTACAATTTTTATTGGGTTGAAGTTTAACTTAAAGCTATGATAGTTCCTATAAAAGTATTTTTATAACAAGGGGATGCAAAGTTACGATTGGAGACCTAAAACATTGTAGGAGATTTACTAAGTAAAATACGAAAAAAGCAATAATATATCAGAGTGCAGGGAAATTTCATGATTGAGAGGGTTAAGTAGGGGTGTAGATTTTGTTTAAGGAGACTAAGGTAGACAATAAATTTAGTGTAAATTACTAGCGCTAGAAAGATGGCATCTTTACAGAAGGTTCATCATCATCATCATATCAGCCGAAAGACGTCCACTGCTGAATATAGGCCTCCCCCAAAGATTGCCACAATGACCGGTCCTGCGCCACCCGCATCCAGCGGACTGCTGCGACCTTCACCAGGTCATCAGTCCACCTTGTAGGGGGCCTACCCACGCTACGCCTTCCGGTGCGTGGCCGCCACTCAAGAACCTTCCCGCCCCAACGGCCATCGGTTCTACGCGCAATGTGCCCCGCCCACTGCCACTTCAGTTTAGCGATTTGGAGAGCTATTTCGGTTAGTTTGGTTCTGCTGCGGATGGTCTCATTTTTAATCCGATCACGCAGAGACTTGGGTGACTTTGAGCCTTCTTATGAGACCCATTGTAAGCGGCCACGTTTCAGTACCGTATGTCATCACTGGCAACACACACTGATTAAAGACTTTCGTCTTCAAACACTGCGGAATATTGGACGAAAATATGTGTCGTAGCTTCCCGAACGCTGCCCAACCGAGTCGGATTCGACGATTGACCTCTTTCTCGAAGTTGGACCTACCTAACTGAAGGTTACTTATATAATTATTTGTATACAAAATGAGAAACCATTTTATAAAATTTAAAGCCTAAAGTGGTTAAAAGGTAGTTGAAAGTTTGTATGGAAATAGTGTGATTTGAAAGATAGCGACTTGATACGTCGTATTCCAACTGCTGATAAAAAATGAGACAAATCGATTTCAGCGTTTTTTTTTTAATATTTATCCCTTAACACTTTCGACGCCGGTGACAGTGTTCACCGTCAAACAAGTGTACAAAAAAAATGTCTTTAAACCGAAACTTTGTCCGAAGAGTATATTTTTAAGATAAAATTAAGGGGTGCCTGACGTGTCGCATAACGTCGATTGTCCTAAAATTTTTTGGCCGATTTGGCCTTAAAATTTATCACCACCGCAACTTCTCCTGCGGGTGTCGTAAGAGTCGACTAAGGGATTGAAGTGTCACTGACCATTATTTGATAAAAGATTGATGATGGGCAGCAGCGTCATCATAGTGGACACATTACTGCGATCGCCAATCCGCTTGCCCAGCGTGGCGATTATGGGCATTTACCTCCTATCGCGTCTATACGCATAGTTAATAGGAGAGGCCTACGTCCAGCAGTGGACTATCATAGGCTGATGATGATGATGATGATGATAAGCCAGGGTAAAACCGACTTGGAATGGTTAGGTTTCTAGGAAAGGCGGAGAGAAAGGCTTAGTCTATAAAATACTTAAGTATTTTTAATCAATTGTTTACCCATCCTCATTCTTGTAAACCCGAAAAAGGGGCGACGGGGGAGCGAAGCGCCCCACAAGGGGGGCTCGGGGGCTAAGCCCCCTGTATTAGAAAATAATGAATCTGTACCTCCCCTACTCTAACCTGGATAGGTTCGTTAAGGTGATATCAGACGGTTCACTCGGATGAACGTTCACTCGCGTGAATGCTTCATTTTTGTTTCATTCGATGTTCACACAGCAAAGCTGGAATGACATAGAAATGAACATTCACTCCGCATTTCTGTCAATATGGCGTCCAATGAAGTCGTGTCTCGAGGACGATAGATTTAAACGCTCGAGTAGCAACGGTCGGCCCAATCCGAGTGAACAGTTCATTCCGTGTTCAGACGGAATGAACTGTTCATTTTCCGTTCATTCGGAGTGCGAGTGAAAGATGCCGAATGAAAATATCCAACATTGTTGGATCGGTTCACTAATGAATTCATTCGGCGCTTTTGTTTCACTCCGTGGTCAGACGTGTCATTTTAAGTGAAAGATGCCGAATGAAACGAAAAAATGAACGAAAAATGAACCGTCTGATATCACCTTTAGGTACCTTTTATCCCTTAGATCAGAAATAGAAGTCCCGCAGCGGGGCTTCGTCGACCGGTTCCTAGGTCTGATGACAGTGATGACTAAAATTCTTTGGACAACAGGGTTGGGTGGTTTAAGGGAGGGTTAAGTTTAAGGAAAATATTTTTTTAAAGGTCGTTCGTTTAAAGTAGTTAGTATTAGTACATTAAATAGTAGGACCATCACAATTATGCACAATTATTATTGGATACATACACATTAGACACGAAAATCATTAGGACAAACGATATTCAGGAACAACCAAGTTAGGATCAACAATTTCGGCAAAACACGACAGAATACCTATATATGTGCAACAATTTAGGCCATTAATTTTTCGGCGTAAAGTTGGTAGGCGACAAATTTTTCGAAATAAAAAAATTATGCCGCTAATATAGACCCAAAATTAATTCCAACCTTTTTAGGGTTACGTGGTAAACGAGGAACCCTTATAGTTTCGCCATGTCCGTCTGTCCGTCTCTCCGTCTGTCTGTCCGCAGCATAGCTCATAGGCCGTTAGTATAAGAAATTTGCAATTTGGTACAGGTATACCTCCATATCAGTCACACCGAAAAAGAGGTAGAATAAAATATATTAAAAAATATTCAGGCACCTCCCCTATAAGTAAAGTCGGGATGTTTTTTTATTTTGCTGTAATCTTATAGTATGGGGTATTGTTGAATAGGTCTATAAAAAAAATCGGGTTACAAAAGAAAGTTTTTTTTGTAAGTTAACGTTTTCGGAATTAACCGCTAGGTTTTCTTGCCCCAGGGTCCGCTGGATGCGGGTGACGCAGGATCGGTCATTGTGGCAATCTTTGGGAGAGGCCTATGTTCAGCAGTGGACGTCTTTCGGCTGATATGATGATGATGATGATGACATTACGATACAAGTGTGAAAAAAATAATGGTTGGCGATAAAATAAAACACGACTGAAATGAGTGTTTTAAATCGACACGAGATTTTAGGGTTCCGTAGTAAACTAGGAACCCTTATAGTTTCGCTATGTCTGTCTGTCTGTCTGTTTGTCTATCTGTCTGTCTATCCGCAGCATAACTGAGTTACCGTTAGAATTAGAAATTTGCAACTGAAATGTGTACATATTAATCCAGCCGATAAATTGATAGAATAATATACAAGGTGATCCTGTTAACTATGCGTATTGCAGCATTAGGAGGTAAATGCCCATAATCGCCAAGCTGGGCAAAAG
This sequence comes from Thaumatotibia leucotreta, assembly GCA_025490895.1. Lineage (NCBI taxonomy): Eukaryota > Metazoa > Arthropoda > Insecta > Lepidoptera > Tortricidae > Thaumatotibia > Thaumatotibia leucotreta. Next base: position 52,288 of record JALPQI010006418.1, read on the forward strand.
GGTTGGCGATTGCAGTAATTTGTCCACTGTGACGATGCTGTGCTGCTGCTGCTCATCATCAATCTTCTATAAAGAAATAGTTATTTGTTATACAAGGGTGCAAAGTTGTATTTTACCCGCGAGCATGAAATTGAAACACGAGCAAGCGAAAGGATTCCATAGTTGACACACGAGCGAAGCGAGTGATTTAAAATAGAAACCTGAGCGTAGCAAGTGTTTTAACTTAAGAGAAGTAAAATACGTTTGCACCCGTGTGTAACTTTTCCCCCACTATAGCGAGGAACAGTAGAAAATTTCTGATTTGAATGAAAAAATTGAGGATATACTTCATGGTATCAGAAGTGCTGAACCACCACCAGTTTTCTTTTTTATCTTTTAATTTCCAAGTTTTGCCCATTCAAAGTTAAGAGTGGGGTCAAATTCCTGCTTGTACAAAATCCGACCTAATTTTTTTCTATAAGAAGTAACGAAATAAATGAAATAATTATTACTTTGTCAATATATTTTGTAAACGCAGTTAGAAATACGTGGTTAATTTTTTTCGATTTATTAACAGGCATGGTGTATACATATACAGTCAATTTCAATCGCCTGGATTTTATTCAAAATTTTCTCATTGAATTCATAGGCATTTAAAAGTTTAAGGTCATATTAATTTTTCATTTATATTTTTCTATTACAAGTAGTTCCTCTAACACATTTATATTTATTTTACAAGATGAACACGGCAAGTAATTATTTCGTTACTTTTTATATAAAAAAAGTTATGCCTGTTTTTCCACAAGCACGAATTCAATGACCCCACTCTGAATTTTGAAAGGGCAAAACTTGGAAACTAAAGGATAAAAAAGAAAACTGATGGTGGTTAAGCACTTCTGCCAGGGTGCGCCAAAGTATTTATAAAATTGCCACTTAGATTATTGGAACTCCGAAAATTTTTCTTATACAATTTAACTTCATAATGATCGGTATTTAGAATAATCTTTGTTCATAGTTATCATCACATAGAATTATTTATGTTCATAATATTGTTTCTCATACATATTTTTAGTACTAACTTTTATGTTTATATAATTTTTCACTATACTTATTTTATGCTATATATTCTAATGTTATAGGTAAGATCTGAAATCGAATTGGAGATCAAAAATGTAAACAAATGGGATACCACCACAAAAAAATTATCGCGAGAGGTGGGTAATCTAAAATCATTGACATACTTAAAAAAAAAATGCGCATTTACACTCACTGACGGTACGTATAGTTTTCAAATATTTTACTAATTTTTAATATCATACATTATTTTTTTTATGATATATTTCTCTAGTTTTAATAAAATGTAGGGTGTTTAATTTATACTACTGGCAATGATAAGAAGTTTTAAACATTTGGTTCGCAGTTATAACAATGTACTCAAAACAAGATGGTGCTCCAAATGACTCTTTTATGAATTCATAAAAACTCCTGAAATTTAGCATTACAAAGTATATGAATACAGATTTTAGTATTTTTACCTACAAATCAATCATTTAATTTTTTTAATAGAAATGGATTCGATTGTAACTTTAGATGAAGACTGGAATTCGTTCCCCGACTATCCTAAAGTTTAAAGTAACACGACATTGGTTTTCAAACATTGATTATATTGATTATTTACATCATTCTAGCAAATTTTCTAGGTATTATTTTTGTAATCAGGAACCGTGGACACTCAGCCGTATGTTTTTTATAGTCATGTCTAAAAATATGTGAATGATAGTATGTTCGATACACAAGTATCACGGTTATCGAACATACCTGACTTTCGCGTATCTACACCTAAACATCAAGCATTGTCTTAGGTTTAGCACCTGTAAGGATAGTTTGTAAGTGTGCAAATAAATAAAATAAATAACCCATCTCAAAATGCGACGTTAATTTATAAAGGTGTTAAAAAATAAAAAGTTTTATACCCCTGGAATGTCACTTAAACATTGACTTTATAATGTCATGTCATTGTCATAGATTGTTTACATTTTTGATCTCGAATTCCATTTCAGAGCTTAGGTATTTATTTTTATCTGTACTGGTTTTATGTATGAATTATTTTTGTTTAATTAAATATAAATCGTACTATTACTGTAAACTAGCTACCTGCACAAATCAGGTTGTGGCAGAGTAGGTACTGTACTAAACGGGTTCCCTCTAAACTTTTTTTGTCCGAAACGCTTAGGACATAACAGACTTGGTATAATCTATTTTGGCATCAACTTAATGAGACAGAAACATCACTTGGCTTAAATAACAATATTCCGAATATTATTTTGTCCGAAACTATCTTGGCATATCATTATTTACGCCGAGTGTTATAAGACAGAAATTAGATTTGCATTTTTTTTGGGCATGTAGCCACATGTTCGAAACTTGCCTTTTTCGTCAGGCAGAATTTGCTGTGAGGGCGAAAAGACCGACGGCAGATCCGACTCGGATAGGTTAGGTTAGAAGACTAAGGCGGGAGCTTTGCTTCCGCCTTAGTCTTCGAGGTTATTTTTTTTTAGCAACCTAGAAAGTACTCAGCTCAGTAACACAGTAAGTAAAGTACAGAATATTACTACTACCTTGATTATATTGAGAGGTTGTAATTATTCCTTCTCTGTTATGCTAAAACAAACTATGCCGATACTTTTTATGCACATCCAGATTATGCCTTATCATAAATAGGAGCATCGAAATTATGCTCGAATAATATTCGAAGAACTCGAAATCTGCCACAAATAAATATGCTAATGTTGATGCCTCAACATTTTCTGCACAAAGCCCATTATAACTACATAGTTTATGTTATTCATAAAAGAATTATACCACAACAGAGTGAACCTAATGGGAAAATGTTTATAAGTAACCAATTTATTTCAAATAACTTTATGAGTATAGATTAATCTACTTGACGACTTTAGGAGGATAAAATTTCGAAATAAAAATCGTTATGAATATTATAGGTAGAAGTATAATTTTTAGTAAGAAAAAAAGTATGAGATAAAATTTTCGGAGTAATGATGATTATGAGTAAAAAACGGTATTAGTAAAAATATTCGAAGAAAAAATTGTATAAGTGCCAATATGGACCCCTTCTGCCACCATGAAGTATATCCTCAATATTTTTCATTCAAATCAGAAACCATGCAGCACACCCGATTTGTTGATTTCACCTGAAATGACCCTTTACTATTATTTCGTTCGGTTGGTTGGTCTTCCTTGAGTGAAGTCTTTTGATTTCTTATGATTTTTTAACACTTTTTTCCTAAGTTTTCAGATTTGTTCAAATGGGGAACAAAAGAAATAAACGAACACTGACGTCGTCTATACCAAGAAATAAAATAAGGTATGTGCGTTACAACCCGCAAATGGTAGGTATATAAACCCCTATTATTTCCATTTGCAGGTATAAGTATTATTTTTTTATAGGTATATAATATACACGGTGTTACGCGAGCATTGCGAAAGATTTTAACTATGCATTCTAGACATCAAAATAAACAAAAAATATTATGAGACCTAATAATGTCAATTCCACCAAAAAAAATTTTTTTTTCTTTTTTTTTAGGCCGATTTGAATACTTTTTAACATTTCCAGTACTTTTTATCATAACAACAATTTGTTTAAATTATTTATTTCAATTGTTTTTTTTAGGTAGAGGTTATTTCGTCAAGTCTATTCGTATTTTTTGATTGTCAGGCAAAAGGTGTGGTAATATTAGAACACATTGTGGTAGCATTGTAATCCAAAAGAAGTTAAATGACGAGTTACGTCGAAAAACTTATTTCGAAAAAAGGTTGATTATCTCTGAAACCAAGCCGAATCCAGGACATTTTATATAACATTAAAGACTCTAAATATGGCCAGGAATCCAGCATTAAAATCTTTCGGAATGCTGACGGTACACCGTGTACAGACAGGGTGGAAATTATTTTTGGGTCAGTGAGCAGCTACCAGATCCAGAGTAGCTACGCGAAAATGGTCTTATATGACCTTCCTCGATTTTAAATTAATGAAAATTGGCGTTTACTGATTTTGGTAAAAACATACAGGTTGCGAGAAAATTGTCATTTTTGATAAACTTTTTTTGATGCCAATCGATCCTGTTTCTGTTCAGGATCAAAAGCTTGTATGGGAGCAAAAAAAATGTCTGTCTCTCCTATTTAAGAGCTTTGCTCTTGTCGGTGTAGCTCAAAGCATGCTCTCCACATTCCTCGATCCCAAGCCATCTCTTTCAGGTTTTGATACGACGTGACTTTCACGTTCTCCTTGATTTGTTCAATGTAATTTCTCCTTGGTCTTCTTCTTCCACGCCTTCCTTCAATCTTCCCCTCCACTATGCATTTTATGAGATTGTCATGTCGTATCAGATGGCCCAACATCCTACCACTTCTGTTCTTTATAATGTCCATCAATTGCCTCTTCTCCTTAACCTTGTCTAACACCTCCTCATTCGTCACTCTCCTCCAAAAAAAATTTAATGTCTAGAAAAGCCGCAAATCGAGATAATGATATATAGCTAATGTTTCCACACAGTATTATTGTCATTTAGCATAGGAGGACTAATTATCGTGACAGATGATGCAATTAAACTTTCACTTTTTTTCCATAGTAAATGTATAAAAACAGTTTTCTTGGAATTTTGGCTTTTTTATACATTGCTATAAGTTGACCCCTAAGAAACTATTGGTACTGGATGGCACGAATAAAATCGATTGACATAAAAAAATGAAGCGTGAAAAAAATATTTTTTAACATTCATACAATTTGTATGGGAATATTGGGAATTTTAAATCTCGATTTGCGGCTTTTCTAGCCGAAAACTTTTTTTTGGGTCTATACAAGCTTTTGATCCTGAAAATAGACAGGATCGATTTTTTTTCTAGCCGGTAGACGTGTCCCACTGCTGGGCAAATGCCTCTCCCTCAGATCTCCACAGCTCCCGGTACGGTGCCAAGTCTGGCTAATTGTTGGCGAAGGCGTCCAAGTCATGCTGCCATCTCCGCCTGGGCCTGCCTCATCCCCGCCTAGTTTACGGCATCCACTTGGTGGCTGTAATAACCCACCTTTCTGGATCCATGCGGTAGACGTGGCCGGCCCAATCCCACTTTAGCCTGGCAGTATTTTCACCACGTCAGCTATGCGTGTTTTGGAGCGCAGTGTAGTGTTCCAGATCCATCCTCGTTACACCTAAAATGCTGCGCTCCATTGCTCGCTGCCAGACCTTCAATTTGGACGGATGACTTTCAGTGAGTTACCATGTTTGGGCACCGTAGGTTAGGACGGGCAGGATACACATGTCGACTAGTTTGCGCTTCAGTGACATTGGAAGGTCGCCCTTCATTAGCTCTTTCATGGACCAGTAGCTCTTCCAGGCATTTTGAACACGGCGTTAAACTTCCTTGCTGAAAGAGACTAGCTGGCCCAAGTAGATATACTCATCGACATAATGTATCGTCTGCCCGTCTACCTCGACCCTACGTTTCGTGCCGTTAGTCATCACCTGAGTCTTTGTGCGATTCATATGAAGTCCAACTTGAAGGCTTGCGTTATTCAGGTCTTGGAGCATTAACTGGATCGATAGGTATAAAAAAAAGTTTGTCAAATGTGACAATTTTTTTTCTCGCATCCTGTATGTTTTTTACAAAATCTGTAAACGCCAATTTTCATTAATTTAAAATCGAAGGAAGGTGTTCTAAGACCATTTTCGCGTAGCAACTCTGGATCTGGTAGCTGTCCTCATCATCATCATCATCAGCCTATCGCAGTCCACTGCTGGACATGCTGACCCAAAAATAAGTTCAACCCTGTATGTGTGTAAACAATAGAAAGATAAGTGCGAAAAATGGTCATTTTTGACAAACTTTTTTTTATGCCAATTGATTCTGTTTCTGTTCAAGATCAACAAAAAATCTACTTGGATTTTTCTCTACTCTTATAGTATGTTAAAAAGACGCGGAAGATGACCTAAAAAAAATGTACTTGGTTTTTGGCGGAATTACCCCTGAAGCCAGATCTCCTATTCTAGTAGTACTTACAGTTTGAGAGTAAATCGTCTATGACAGACGGCCATGACGAATCTATAAGGTTTCCGTTTTTGTCATTTTGGCTACATTATGGACACTTTAAATCGTCCTATTAAATTTTTTAAATGAATTATAGAATTAATGGACGATTTATTGTTTTAGAGCAAGCGATCCTACTAATGAAACGCAGTCAACGAGTCTACCCCATTAAATGGGGCAACGGAATTCCTCTGGCAAATGAAACCGCCTCAGACAATGTGTAAGGACACAGTTTTCTGCTAGTCATCGATTTCTAAGAATTAACCGAACAAAAGTACAATAAGATGTAATAATAATCATACAGTATATTATGATCATCCTCCAGCTCCTCATCAAACCCGCACTATTACACCATACAGTAGTTTTGTCACCAAAGGCATACTAAACTTCAGCTCAATTGGGCCTATAGATACCTTTCAATTCTTCTTCAGGTCAGGTTCATCTATTGTATTGTTATCGAAGTTAAGTAAGCATACTTCTCCTCTCACCACAATCGGCCTACCAAAATCTGGTTCAATAAATCGTTGCAATATTTGTAAGCATACGTACATAACGTAGGCACAGCTACAAAAGTCGGTATGTGATTTTTTTTGGTTTTTGGATTTTAACGCCATTTTGAACCTTTCTAGAAGACTATCCGTTTGTTAGTCGTATACCTCGAAATCACAAAATTCTTGTAGCTTTTCACCTATTCGCGTTTCGCCGCGATAGCGTATTCTTTTGTAGCATGAAATATCGGTGGTATATTTTATTACTCGCATATATTTTTAATAGATTTTTACAATAGTAGCAAATTTTGATGTAGCATGTATTATCAATAGCCTATTTAGTTAGCCGCATTTATTTTCAATAGACGTTTGCAATAGTTGCAAATTAATACAATAATACAGAAATGTTCCCTCCGTGTGAACTTGATTAATTTAAAATTGCCCCGCTGACTATAAGTGGATCCAGGTTCAGCTTCCATCTTCGCGAAATACATAATATATATACCAAACTAAACTACAGACGAATAGGAAGGAAATATCGCGATATCATCATCATATCAGCCAAAAGACGTCCACTGCTGAATATAGGCCCCCCCAAAGATTGCCACAATGACCGGTACTGCGCAACCCGCATCCAGCGGACTCCTGCGACCTTCACCAGGTCACCAGTCCACGCTGCGCCTTCCGATACGTGGCCGCCACTCGAGAACCTTTCCGCTCCAACGGCCATCGGTTCTACGCCGCCCACTGCCACTTAAGTTTCTACGAACCGGAGACCTATATCTTTTGCTTTGGTTCTGCGCAATATGTAATGAATAACGCGTTACAAGCAAATATCTATTAAGGTGAAAAGCGATTACAATGAAAAAAGGCAAGAAAGTAAATATGCTAAGAATTTTATACATCATTGTATTTGGCTACCAGAAATAATTCTACAAGAAAAAAAAACTGTTAAGAAATTTTGAGATCGCGGCGAAACGCGAAAATGTGAAAAGCTACAAGGATTTTATGATTTCGAGGTATACGACTAACAAACGAGACTATCTATGTATAATAGTTCAGGATTTA
>JALPQI010006419.1:0-60143 GCA_025490895.1 Thaumatotibia leucotreta
GTCGGTGGTCGAACTGGACGGGCCCTCTCATTAGGTTTTTCCGCAAGTATAGGTAACCTTCGGTATCCGATACTAACGGAGTGGAACAGTTGAAGGGTGAATATTGAGCGTTTCAACCGCCTAACTTTGATGACATCTTTTTTGCTGAAGTTTATATTCGTTACAATGTGCTACTTTGTCATTTGAAGGAGGCACGGTCCCTTACATATATAAATGACGAAGAACGACATTGAGACATTTAGAAACTTCGGCAAAAATGATACCACCAAAATTAGGCGGTTGAAACGCTCAGATATTCACCCTGAAACGCATTTACAAAAAAAATTAGCTAGTGCCATAGGGCTAATAATGGTTAGTAATAGTACTACAGGAATGTATAGGGTGCGTCAAATGCATAGTAAACTGGTGATCTTGATGTCTTACTATGTACTATCTATGTATATGTCGTCCAAAGTAGGTATGCCATCTGAAATCTCAAGTCCCCTTAAGCCGGTAAATATGTAAAGTTGGTGTTCAAACTCGAACCCCGACCTCACTACGGCCAAGTAGTTCTTTACGCTTCGACGGTCCTCCCTACGCTCACCCTAATTATAATTACAAATGTCCGCTGTAACACTTTGTAAAGTGCCTGAAGCCATGTTAAGTATGTAGTAGCACGAATTACGGTACACTTAGAAGCTATAAAAACATGCAGTCTTTGTATGAAAAATTACTGTATACCTACCTACTTACGAGCACTGTCAGTTGGAACTAAAAGTTACAGTAAGTATTTATTTACCATAAATATTTAAATAACATATACATATAAATAAAATATTTAATCTAAAATCATATCTATGTAATCTAAAATCATATCTTTTTAATATTAAAGGGCAAACTTTCCCATTTTTATTTATTAGGTATAAGGTATGATTGCTCACTTGCCCAGTTTAGCTACACTACATACATATACCTATTGCATTAACTTGAAGGCCATTTTAGTTAGGTTACAATACCTAGGTACAATTTTTAAATGGTGTAACATAAGAGTGAATAATTTATAGATGTATGATGGTATGACTTTACACCAGTATGTTGTATATCCTGCAAGGAGGTAGAATATAAGAATAAGCTATTTCTAGATATTAAATAAAGTAGGCATATTTTCATTGACAATATTATGTACAGCTTCTAAGATTAAGTTTTACAAAGTTCACAAGTTCTGAGTAAGTATAGAAGTCATATTTCTGTCCTTAATACCTTCAAAAACAGTGTCTCGAAGATTAATTAGGTAGGTACTAGAACACGGTCTCCTTAATTAGGTAGTATCTAATTACAAACGCTCTAATGTGCTTCAGTGAGCCACCACACCATTAATGCATCAAAGCTTGTATAAATCCTACACAATTCAGTTAACATGTTATGTCGGCATTTCTAAAGTAAGTTTCAGTAATACCTAAATAGGCAATTCAATTTAGGTACATTTTCCTAGTAAGGTTTCCTGATTTATGCTGACTATCTAATATCGAAAGATGGAAATGGCTCTTAGTATTTAAAATGAATGTATTAGAATTAAACGAAAAAACATAACCTAGAATTTTTGCAAATATCGAAATGAATTAACAGGTTTCAGGTTTATCTTTAGGTTAAACAATTAGAATACTAGTCGATTCGGGAATCAAGTGACGTTATAAATCAGATTGTAAGATTTTTTTATTAGTTATTACCTACGACGCCTACTCGTAATTTCGACAAGGTTCTAGATTAGCCTGGGGTTTACCTACTTACTAATTTTAAGTTTGCTTAAGGATGGTTAGAGCTTGATATACGATTTCTACCGAAATTTCGTTGACCGAACGTATGTACTGATGGTCGTCTGATGTGATGCGATGCGACCGATGTGTGTTACGTTTTGAGTATCCCTGCTCGTTGATAGACACGCATCAGTGAGCATTTCAGAGGTGACGTCCCTATAGGTTCCTACACACCAAGTAGAAGGCTCGTTTGAACCAATATAAGTGTACCCTTTGGTTACGCATATTTGTTACTGATCTTGAGCTTAATGTTACAATGGACCCTCAAACTTGCAGTAGGTAGCTAGTGCAGCGAATGATATATCACGGACAGCACAATCTGCACAGATGCATCTGTTGCACATCTGTTGTCCAGTCTGCTGAACTGGATATAACGCGAATATACTCGTGTGAGGTAAATTGATTGTTATACTTGGCCACGGTAAAGTACTTATATGTACCTACAGTCATACGATTTGAATTTCTGCATACAAATAGTACCTACATCACTGAAATATGAGGTGAATAACTCGGTTGGCCTGACCGTACTATACAATTTTAGATTAATAATCAAGGCTCGGAACCTGTTTAAAATTACCGACGATTAGAGGTTCATGAATTTAAGTTTTTACTCCGAACTATAAAATACACACTTTTTCAGAAAATAGTTATCAGGAGACCGGTTTATTTATTCAATAGGCTCCAAAACAATTGAGTGAAAGCGTGTAAAATACGCATTTTTATGTCGATTACTTCGATTAGTACTAAACTGCTTTTTATTGTTCTAACTAAATAAGCCGATTAATTGAATGGTCGCCTGAAAATCCGTTTTAAAATAACTTACTTATCCACAAATTATATAAGTACTAGTAACTACCTGGTATGAACTTTAACCCGCCTGCTCACTGGTGATTATCGTCATTCATCAACTTTACAAGTGCTATGGCTCAGTATTTGCTTGTTACATTATTATTATAAGTAGTAAATAAAGTCTACAGCGAACCACCGTCGCAAAGTGAACAAGCTTTTCACAGCTCTCACCGACTACTTCACCGAAGGCTAGTATAAAATCTGACCTAGTTATCCATAGTTCTTTCAAAAGTCGAGGTCAAGTTATGCTAGTGGCTTGTTTACTGCCGAGACGAGATGTTTCGAGAAGCTAACAGCACCGCCGACAGCGTCGTGCCAGCGCTCGCTGATAGACACGCATCAACGGTCTACGGGCGGGCACGCGATCAACTACATTTCAATCTACATAGTAGGCACCTATCTATTCAATCTGATGGACTTAGATATAATTAATGGACGATGGGGTGGGTTGTAATCTATGCAGACTCTTTGTAAGCAACTGAAGGTACCTAATGATATAGAAACTGAAAAGGGACAGAATAGTACCTAAACATATCATATTATACACGACACTACGACTATTGCGTGCATTTGTGTCCCCCGTAATGTTGGTAGTCCTGTTAAAAGTATATAAAGGTAGATAAAAGGATTTCCCGAAATTGATTAGACTATGCGACTGTATATGACTACACGGTTTTAACGTTTTCACAATCAACATAGGTACTACGTTTACGGGACACAACGTTACAAAGTTTTAAAATTAGGTACACGCAGCAAATCATTCAGCAATAAATAATCCTTCATAAATTACCGGTTTTCACAAGTCAGTCACGACATTTAACGCATTGTCGCTTACAACAAGTTGCGTTAACATAAATAAACCATATCATAAACCTAAATAAGTACACGTAACAAAAACAAAAGCAGCTCAAACACCAGTAAATTCAAAGTCGATACTTGTTTGTGGTTTAAGATCAACGTTCATGGATTTGTGGTAATACCAACCACAAAGCCTACTTCTAACATGCCGTTAAGTACCTACTTATACTGACTATTTGTTTACACAAATCGCAACTTATAAAGCGACGATCTGCTATCCTAATTTTGGCACATAAGTAGGTGAGCCTTAATCCTAAATGAAGTCACATGACACATCGATTACTGACCCTTACAAATTTCAAAAAGTTGCACGCTGGTAGAGAGGGTTTCAGCAATTCCCAGTGTTCCTAACGAAGCCCAGATATCCAGAAGTTTTGAATTGAATTTAAAACTTCTCGACTTTAAAACGAACAAATTTATGTGTATGTGGGACGTGACCTACGATAATAACAATCATATCGAAATGATAATAAACGGACAACTGCAGGCTAAAATACAGTTTCAGTCACGATTTACATTAATGCTGTAAGTAATGTCATCAATACAAATGCTTTTAAGCCACGTGAATTCATCACGATACGTTAAGTTTCCGTTACTATTTACGAATACTTCATTTAAATGAAATAAAAAACATTTTAACCGCTATCATCAAACCATAATATTTGGTTCAAGGGCGGTTGACTAAAAAAGTTCTTACCTTTGTGATAATTGTTGGAAACAGCGAAACTTTGAGGCGAGTAGAAGAGGTTTTCCCGCGTGTGTTCGAGAAGGGCGGGCTCGGATGCGAGGCGAGGGGTATCGCGCGGCTCCGCGGTGGCACTACCGCGCTGCCGTCCGGCCGGCGCTCGCCGCCCGCCCAACCGACCACTGGAGCACCCTACTCAAACTCGCCCCATCAAACTCACATCGTAATACTACATTTACCATCCCGCTTACACTAAACTCCGTTAGCTATGATACCTATTAGCAATCTCGCTTATCGACTTGCATTTCGATTTAGGTTGATCTCGAAAGCCCCCAGCTTTGATTCTTTGTTGTGATTAATCGGCGAGCCACCTGCGGATCCGGTGTAGCGTTACGAATATAGGTAATGTTTTTACTGTAAATATTAATACTTAAATTAGTTAAAACTCCATGTTTTCGGTTATTTAGCAAGTACTCGCCTAAATGTAAACAAAACAAAGCATCCTGTTACTTCAAATAGGTAATATTGAATCGGTAATTCGATTAGGGATAATATTTGCGTCAAAGACTTAATGGATTTTACTTATCGCATTTCATCAGAATTAAAATATTTTGAATAATTTCGTTGTTATTTACCATTTCAGTCAAAAGTAAATGATATCAAAGCATTGCAACTGAATTCGTTTTTTCATGAATAAAGGCAATAAGGTAATAATAGTCACTACTCGGTATGTTTTAATATTTTAATTTAATTTATTTGACCTAATTAATTACTTGTAATTACTATTATAAGTGTTAAATATCCCATTTAAATCATATTACTAACATTCTAATTAATGTACATTAATTAAAACCAAAGTTGCACACTCCTCCCCCTCCTGATGCATCATAATTAACCGCTCTAAAATATTTGTATGTCCCAGTTATTTAGGTGTAATATGATTGTTGTACCAGATTTATGAGCGGATTCGTTTGATACGAAATGTTATACTCGACTGTTTTACCAATTTGTTGCTGCTACGCTCGTAGCGATATATCGTAGCCGATATGGGTTTCGCGGTATGTCCATAAAATGCTTCGTGTAAGGGTCGAAAGCAAAAAAAATCATAGTTAAGGTCTTAATCAAAACAAAAATCACGATTGCATCAATTGTGTTACGAAAGTTATTCACACAAAATCTGTGGTATACCAACTCTGTCCAACAAAATTTCGGCAGTAATACAAGTAAAAGGGGCAAATTTAAAATATGTAGGTGCGTATTGTTGATCGCTCATAGAAAATTTTAATTACTTGCCCTTTTTCAGGGCCAAAAGTTGTTACACAAAATTTAACTTCGTAACACAAAAATCATGACGTTTTTTGTTGTCATTAAAGGCCTTTAACTATGTACAGTCACGTCTAATAATATGTATACATTTCGGAAAGTATGTCAAAGGCATAAGGATCAAAATTCTATACATATTATTAGAGCCGACGGTACCAACAATTTTCAATCGACCTGTACCTAAGCGTAACGATATTAAGCGTAATTTATCATTAAAAAAACACCGGCGAAGTGCGAGTCGGACTCACGCGCAAAGGGTTCCGTACCATTATCAATTTATTATTTAAAAAATACAATTAAATCAACCACCCTCAAAAACTATAGGAGATAATTTAATCAACCCAAAAATCGTTGATAGAGTTTATTAATGTGCATAACATATATTTTTTTTGAATTTTATATCGCTTAGTTTAAAAAATAGAGGGGGGGGACACATTTTTCAGACTTTGAGAGCTGATATCTCGAAAACGATTTGCTTAAATAAAAATGAGATTTATAAACCTTCATATCATTTACAAAGACATTTCTATTAATACCCCACACGCTTATATACAACTAATAGTACATTGTGTACTTAGGGCGGTAAACAAGAAATTACGAACGAGTGTGAATTCAAGCCCGAGCCGAAGGTGAGGGCTTAATTCTAACACGAGTTCGTAATTCTTGTACCGCCCGTGGCACACACAATGTTTTTCATCACACCTGTGATGCAAAAAAGTAAATAATAGTACATTATTGCAGAGGCCGGGAAAGCGAATTTCGTGGATGAGTATTTTTTGTCGGACGAAGCGAAGCTGAGGCCGACAATTACATACGAATCCACGAAATTCTATTTCCGTCCGAGGCACATATAGGACTTTTCTCCAAACATGCAAGGAAATAAAACAAAATTTATTACAATCTTCTTGCAAATTGAATAACAATTGAAAAGAAAAAATCTCTTATGATTCCCGCCTAAACTTTTTTTTAATGCATGGTCGTTCATTTGCTCAGCGCACATGTTCGCAGACGACCTCTGCGCTCTGCGGGCGGGCTCCGACCTTGAGGATACCTTCCGTCTAGTCCAACAAGACATTGATTCCGCGCACATGTTCGCAGACGACCTCTGCGCTCTGCGGGCGGGCTCCGACCTTGAGGATACCTTCCGTCTAGTCCAACAAGACATTGATTCCGTCGTTAAATGGTCTCACGACAATGGGATAGTCCTTAATGCCGATAAAACCAAATTTCTAATTATTCGTTCCCCCCATTTACCCTTCCGGTTTAACAACAATTTGCACTTGTATACACACACCTTTGCTTGCCTCCATAGTAATATGTATAACTGTATCTGTAAACCTATAGAAAACGTCAAATGTGTTACTTATCTTGGGATGAAAGTAGATGAGCATTTTTCATGGACATATCATGTAAATTTCATTTATGACAAGTTAAAAGTCTTACTGGGCAAATTTTTCCACCTAAGCTTCAGAGTTCCAACTAGTACTTTAAGATGTTTATACATGTCACTTGTAGATTCAATACTGAGCTATGGTCTAGATAGCTATGGTCTCACTACTAAAACTAACATTGACAAACTAGAAAATATGCAACTCAGGTTTCTAAAACTGCTTGTTAACAATAAAACTAAATTAAAATACAAAAATAATTATAGATATCTCTTCAAAGTATGTAATATATTACCAGTTAGCTATAAACATAAATACCTACTTACCATTAATAACCATAACTGTAAAGACCTTAACTCAGATAATAACTTATTAATACCTGTCAACCATTCATACAATACAAAAGCCGCGGCTACAGGTAAACTGTTAGTTCCTAGAATAACTAACCACTATGGTGATAGAACTCTTCGGAAACGCATCCCTTACCTACTTAACAGTTTGCCTGAAGCCATCAGGTGTCAGGCCAACAAAAATAAATTTAAGAGGCTTCTGAAAACACACTTCCATAATTTGCCATATCAATAATAATATAAACTCATAATTAATTTAATTTTATAACACCTAGGTATGTATAACTATTTTATATAATGTAACTAAAAAGAGACTGTGATCCTACAGTCAAACTCTGAAGAGTTTTGTAGGACAATTACTAATTCTAAGACTGTAATCCATATTTACTATTAATAAATAATAATAAAAAAAAAAAAAAATAATAATCTATGGTTTCATTAAACCGTACCTACACGACCTGACACACCGAGGCGTTTGTAACTCATGATAGAACGAGACGGCCATAGATTTGATCGCCGTCTCTCGCTCTATCCAGACCAGGCGTTTGGTCGTGGCTTTAGAATTTGGCTGTATGCATTTTTTTCAAAGTCCAAAAGTAGTTTTTAAGAAGTAAAAAACAATACATTAATGGATTTTAGTACAATTTCGCGGCCGCAAAAACTGTACAATAATGAAAATCTTTTTTTTTAATTTGAGCTGGTACATAAGAAGGTACTTCGCGTTTCGTTTTTGCTACATTAATGCGAACATTTCCGAGCATATTGGAGAAAAACAATATATTTTCACAAAACTACTCTAAAATTGTCTAAATCAGGGATGACTTAATTTCATCATTTTCATAAAAGAAATCTCGGCGCGGCTGCGGCGTGCGCCGGACCCCGCTAGTGCGACGTAATGTTGTATGAAAATCCTTAACGGCATACTATGACGTCATGACGCACCTACGGCCCGCATCACCGCAGCGTATTGGCGCACTTACGGAACAGGTGTGATGAAAAAAATTTTTCTATCCCTCAGTTACATGTACGGAGGGCCCCCACCCCAATGTTTTTTTTTACAATTTAGTAGGTATCATAATCCTGTAGCGGTTCATACAACACATATCCTTACCAAATTTCGTTACTGTAGCATTTATAGTTTCCGAGTAAATCGGCTGTGACAGACGGACAGACGAATCTATAAGGGTTCCGTTTTTGCCATTTTGGCTACGAAACCCTAAAAATACAGTTAAATCAACCTACCTCAAAAACTATAAGAGGTAACTTAAGCAAACGAAAAATTATTGATAGAGTTTATTAATGTGAGAGATATTCATTTAGAGGATCCTCATCATGGAGTACCTGAGACTAAAGCCCGACGTGTACGGGCACCACCACGGGCAGCGCTGGCGGGGGCGGCGAAGGAGGAAAACTACCCTCATTGTCACTTTTGTCGAAAAACGGGTTGCACACAATACTCACTACTTCACTAGGTAATAAGGGCTCGTCTACAAATTAAGCGAGTAACCCGTTTGATAAATATTTTTTTCCACTCCCGTACTTTTACTTGTCATTTACAGGGTCGTGAACACACCCTTAAGCCCCTACCTTACAGATGTCAAGACAAGTCTATATTGTATATTCCCTATAAAAGCATTCGGGCATACACGCAGTACGTTTTTGGATTTTAAGACACCTCGTGTATACAAGACGTAACGAAATACATGGATGCAAACCTAATTTTAAATGTCATTTCTGATGAATAGTAAACCATAGAGGAGCTTTCTTTTTTAACCCATTCAATGCCGAAGACGCGAATTCGCGTCCTATGTATGCGTAAACGTGATGCCGAGGACGCAAATTCGCGTCCTCGAGTTATTTCTTTTTTTTTGCTAGAAATCAACTGTACTTAAAAGCTGATACCAAAATGTTATTTTATTTATGGAGGATAATATTATACCGTCGCTGGTTTCTGGATTCAATGCATTTGTAATTTTCATAATTCTTATCTCGGATGCCGAAGACGCGAATTCGCGTCCTGTGTATGCGTAAACAAGATGCCGAGGACGCGAATTAGCGTCCTTCAAGTGTGAAATAACCTAATGCCGCAGACGCGAATTCGCGTCCTTGAAGTGTGATAATATAACCTAATGCCGCGGACGCGAATTCGCGTCGTCGCGTAGAAGGCGGCGGCGCTGCGTGATAATTAAAAATATGGGGCGTCAGCAATGAATGGATACCAAAATGTTATTTTATTTATGGAGGATAATATTATACCGTCGCTGGTTTCTGGATTCAATGCATTTGTAATTTTCATAATTCTTATCTCGGATGCCGAAGACGCGAATTCGCGTCCTGTGTATGCGTAAACAAGATGCCGAGGACGCGAATTAGCGTCCTTCAAGTGTGAAATAACCTAATGCCGCAGACGCGAATTCGCGTCCTTGAAGTGTGATAATATAACCTAATGCCGCGGACGCGAATTCGCGTCCATTGAAATGTTAACGTGATGCCGTGGACGCGAATTCGCGTCGTCGCGTAGAAGGCGGCGGCGCTGCGTGATAATTAAAAATATGGGGCGTCAGCAATGAATGGGTTAATTTTGACGTCTCCCGCGCAACCTTGAATATTAATAAAATTGTGTTTGACTAAGAATATTACTCAAATTTACAATTTTATTTGAAAATAAGTGTGTGGTCGTAGAAAAAGTACTGTATGCAACATTGTTTAGCTGAGTCAAAAAATGCTCGTGGCATCTTTTAATAACAATTAATTCCCACGCCACTCAACTTTTTTGACCTCTCTTAAACAAAGGTTGCATAAAATACTATTTTGAACTATGATAATACGGTATCACTCTTTATAATTATAATAAGTCGTAACTGAACAAATATAAGTCTCCTAACTGAACAAGCCGCTAAGTATTGTTCGTCCCTTTTGCTCTAATAGGCATATTGATAAGACCGTAAGGGACAAACAATACTCAGTGGCTTACCAAGTTAGGAGACGGTCTATGAATAAGGGGGTAAGTAGCGACTGTTGTTTTATCTGCATAAATAAAACGTAACAGAAACGGATTACTATACAATATGATTTAACTGAAAAGTTACCACGGGAAATCGTGACGGCATGCCGTAGCTTTTCCACGATATCGTTACGTTAAAATTGAGCGTGTGTGTACTGTAACTAGTGACTTCGAAGCCGGGATAAGAGGAAGAGGCAGGATTTGGTCAACAACGGGAAACAACCATTAATAGTGATATGTAAATAATTAAATAAAAGAGCTTCATTTAGCGTTAATATTTATTAGCTATAGTTCATTACATCATTACAGACACATGTCTAAAAGTTGTTTATACAGATTGCTCCCTCTTAAGCCGAGGTGTTTTTTATTTGTTACAATTTTAATGTTTTAACTGTTAACCAATAAAACTATGACTGTTCTAAATGCATATTAAAAAGACACGATCAATAAACTTACATTAACTTAATTTTCGAAATAAAAAGTAATTACACTTATCACTATAATTAATTTCAATAAATAATATATATTCTGCACCGTTTTATTCAAAGCAGTAAATAACCACATTATATTTTTTACAATTGCAAGGGATACAGTTTTTCTAATTATATAATTATGTAGGTACAGAGACACTTGCTGTGAATACCTATTGACTTTATTATATAATTCACCAGTAGGTAAAATAATTCATCTATTGACATTGAAAATCATATTATGTACAGTCAAACAATTGGAACCCTAGGCCACGCGGGAACCATGTCAAAGTGACGCCATAAAGCAAATTGTAAGAAATCTCTTACTAGTCGTCACTGTGACATAGTTCTAGAAAGCAACCTTAGTTCCAATTGGTTGAGGGTACATATTGATACTGAAAACATTTTTTTCTTTAAAGAATTAATTAACTATTGCACAGTTAATCGCGTTCTGAAGCAACTTATTAGTGACTTACTGTTTCTAGACTCATATTTGTCCTTGCAACTGTAGTTAATAAATTTGGTTTGAACATTCATTTACTCCCTCATACGTTAATATTCTATGTTTAGCATTAGTAATGGCACAAATTGTTATTTCTCACGTTAAAAGGCACCTGATGACACCATTTTGGCAGTGAATATATCTTTAATATATGCACGGGTATTATGGAAGTTATTCGTGACACAAAAAGTTACCAAAAACATCATTTCGCTCGTCATCATTTTGTAACACTTCAAACTTACATTTCACTAACAAACAATTCAATTGTCATCGATTGACTATTTCATTATGTTGACTTTTGCGTAGGTAACAAATTAATATAAAAATTATAACAAACACATTAAATTACGATTTTTTTTTACGTAAACGGGCTGACACCCGATATTTGTATGAACATTTAATAATCGAAATGATTGTAAGTCCACTACGCACTATTCAGTCGTGGCGGCAAGCAGAAATTCTATCATTTCGAATAATGAAGAACCTTCCGTGACTCGATTTGACGCTTGATTAGACTTCCCTACTTATCACACAATACGTAAGTACAAATACACAAACACTCGCACAATAAGTACAAAAAGCGTACTACAAATAATGTAGAGAAATATTGATAAAAAACAGACCCATTTAAAATTCATATTATTGCAAGTAAAAATGTACAAGATTCACAAACGTATAAAATAATTCATTACTTATTTTATTTAACGATCTATATGAGATTTAATGAAATCATTAGCATATTTACGGATATCATAATTCGAAAGTAGTCACATGTAAAATTTTATGTATCAAATACCGACAAAGGCACAATTTAAGGCATCATCTAAAACAATCTACTAGCTACCTAATTTCAAGTTATAATCGATTCTACAATAGTAAATCCTGACTACTGATCACCATGGTCGTCGCAATAATTAAGCCATTAGCTATTACAAACCTTACTGCAACGACATAAGGCACACCAATGATCAACCAAAGTTTTGGTACTTACTACGTAACCCTCGGCGCTAGTTTGAGACGACTACTTTCGTGACATTTGTATAACCTTTGCTACGCTTATTTTACTCTGACAGATCCTTATTTGCCTGCGTACGTAGGGTTCTTGAAGGTCGACGTCGCCTGCTTGTAAATAGGGTTTTCGCCCTGAAAAACAAAAACATAATTAATTTAACACCGAACGAGTTTTTGGCAAGGCAGGTAGTTTTTTTGAGGTAAACACTAATTTAACCTAGTAAGAAGGCAAGGAGGGATATTTCATTTACATATAGATTTCTGGTGAATAGATAGGCTGCAATATGGTGTCCAAACAGTTAAAATATGGTCTAACTATAATGAATACCTCCTCAAATGAAATGATAACGCTAATTCTTAAGAATATTTTGCATTCTGTTAAAATGTACGGCTGAAAACCACACTGAAGTAAATAGATATACCTTCTCTATGTTTTTTACTAAATGAAGCGCCTTTGAACATCATTCAATATTTCATTGGCAATTATTTTACCGTATTGTCACCCCCTTATTCATAAACATGTCTTAACTAGCTGCTACTCGTAAGTATTGTTTGCCCCTTTCGGTCTTATATATATTGATAAGACCGAAAGGAACAAACAATACTTAGCGACTTGTTAATTTGGGAGAAGTTCATGAATAAGGGGCTTAAACTTTACTTCCCAAATTCCCCGTAATAATTCAAGTACAAAAAATGTAAGTGATTTTGTCTGTGAATGTCAATGCAATGGTATAGACCTGCGACCATATATAACATGGACGTCTAACGCCAGCTCAAAAATGCCCCCAAAACCAATTGTTCAATTGTGCCAAGATGGGCAGGACATAGCCCTTTTCTTAACACCGCGCATATTTCGCGCATGTTTATAGAATATAGCCAATCAAAACTTTGATGGACCAATCACAACTATTTTTAGATGGCAGCTAAAGATTTGATAGGTTGATATTGAAATTCATAACCGTGATGCGTTGAAGACGGGGTGACATTTGTCAACTAAAATTCAGGACCGTTTTTGAAAGGCAATTTAATATGGCGGGCGGCTTCCATGTTTTATTTGTTCGTAGGTATAGACGTACAGTGTCCCACTTGGCCATCATGCGCTCCTTCTCGAAGCGCGCGAACTCGCGGCGGTCGTGGATGGTGGTGACCATCTTCCACAGCATGAGCAGCGCGAGCCCCACCAGCACGATGGCCGCGATCACGCCGAGCACGATCCCGAGGATGAACACCTGAGTACATTTATGTTTTATTTGTGTGAATGAATCAGCGGATACCGATATTTTCAAACGAACGGTTCTTTTTTCGTTCCCTTTCGTTGTTCGGTATATAAATTCTAAGTTGATGGAGTTCTTTAAAAATATGATGTTGCAAATTACATAAAATATTGAGGAGTAATACATTTAAATGTTTTAAACATAAAATAGTATAAAACATTGAAATATTGGGCTATTTCGAGGTTTTTCTAAAATACCGGTTCCGATCCATGGAATGAATGACAAGCACAACGATAGTGATCATATGAATATCATGTTGATTGTTTATTCAGTGCACGTTATTAAGCCCAGTTTAAACATGCAGAGGCCTATGTTCAGCAGTGGACGTCTTTCGGCTGGTATGATGATGATGATGATGATGATGAAACATGCATCAAATTGCATTACTGCAATAAGCATAAACACACTAACACTTAGATCAGCGTAAAATCGAATTTAATCATGTAAGAAATTACATGTTATTTTCATTTAGAGTTGGGCAAAATGTAATCTGATTACTTCTGTAAATTACATGGGTAAGTGGACTTTGTAATGTAGATTACAAAGTACACATACAAGTAATCTGAAGAAGCAATCGGACTACTTTTTGCTCAACTCTGCTTTCAATACATGCAGTCGTTCGAACAAGTAATCGTTCCACCGTTAAATTAACAATGATGATTAAAACCCGTTGCTGTATGTACCCTTTTCAAAATAAATGAGTATGATTTGAATATGTGGGCATCACTCAATCAAAAGCATTCCAAGACCTTTAGCAGCGTTTCACGATATTATCTGGCGCACTAGGGAGAAAGAGACCGAAAAAAGAAGACATGAAGGTTCAATGGAATCATATAATTAGCTATCTTTGTACGCTGTTGGACGTAGGCCTAACTATACATATGGACGCATTAGAATGTATCGCCACGCTGGGCAAGCAGATTGACAAATGGAATCTCACCTTCTTAGGGCACTCGCGTTCCTCCTGCGCTCTAATGTACAGGTTCTGTTGTTCGTCGTACGAGTACACGAACACGTACAGGCAGTCGTCCTCTTCGTCTTGGAAGCTGCACAAGTGCTCGTTCCTGGACTCGTTCGCTGAAAAATATGTCATTTGTAATTTAGCAAACATTACTCAAAGTGAAAAAGTAATTTAGCAAACATTACTCAAAGTGAAAAAGGGTGTCATACTTCCTGGCGGTGACATAGTGTCGTACAGTATTCAAACTAACATCAATAAAATGTACATTAAATGTACGAAATTGTACGCTAATTAAAAAAAATTGTACTACACGTACGATACGAGAAAACGGTGTTAATCCGTCACCGCCAGGAAGCATCCTTCCTGGCGGGGGCTATTTATTTTGTTATGTTGCGGCCGAGTTTTCAATGGGCATGTCAATCAGAAAATATGTACGAGAAATGTACGTTCTGGTTCTAAAACATTTTTGGGTATATCTATCTCATAGGTGCTTTAATTTGGTACTAAAAACTTGATTTATTTAACGTGTTTG
This sequence comes from Thaumatotibia leucotreta, assembly GCA_025490895.1. Lineage (NCBI taxonomy): Eukaryota > Metazoa > Arthropoda > Insecta > Lepidoptera > Tortricidae > Thaumatotibia > Thaumatotibia leucotreta. The sequence continues at coordinate 15,001 of JALPQI010006419.1, forward strand.
ATCAATTATATACATCAATAAGTGGCATGTAATCGTCGTCGTACATATTTATGCGTGTACATAACTATTATTACATTCCCTACTGTTTCCCTATTAATCATCATTGTAAATAACTTCCTGCGCGTAATGATATAGGGAATAGGAGTATGATTCGTTATATTAGAAACGAGAAACTATTTCTACGGAGATATTCAGCAATACCAGAAAGTATGACACGAAAAAGGCAGATAATTTTGAAATGTAAGCAAATTACGGAATTTATATAGAATGTCACAATAGGCATGATGACTGGCAAGTCAAATCAGCATCTTTTTTCGAACTGTCAAAACGATCACCACTATGGAATTTTATATGAAATACACAAAAGTGACGTCACGTTTGGGTATTTATTTTTATTTTATTTTATTTTATTCATTTTATTTATTTTATTTATTTTATTTATTTTATTTATTTTATTTATTTTATTTTATGTTATTTTATTTTATTTTATTGCCAAATGACCTACTCTTTTAAGTTATTTTCAATTTATTAAACAGAAGTTCTTGTAAAAAGGCCCAAAAATAAAACTCTAGCACTTGACTGTACACTAATATATATATTCACTTTCACTTTTGCACAGGTGTATACTTTGAAAAACTTAACTAAAGGAACGTGCCGGCTAGACGTCATTGTGACGGGGAAAATCTTAACACCGCGAAGTAGATATTTAAATAGGCGGTACAGTGACATCTAGCAGGAAAATTCATAAACATCATTTTCTTCATGAACGAAATTACTGAAACATGAATATCAGTTAGACATTCCGCCCACCAAGGACAATTATGATCAAATTTCCTTAATTCCGCCCACCATGATGCATTAAACAACAAACAATGTAACTTATACATAAATAACACAGTTGGGAAAAAAATGGATATCTAAAACATTACAAACCATTTGCTAAACAAATTAAAGAAAATTTTATGGCAACACTTAACCTTTGCTAAGGTAAACAAACAAAATTTAAACTTAATTACCAACCTAAGTTTCTATTGGCAGGAAACATAATTTGCTAACAGGTCTTTTTATAATAGATCCTTTACAGCGCAAACTAACTACTCGAGTGATTCCATCCAGACCCGGGTGTTTGTCAGTGATTACTCCATATAACCATCTTGCAGGAGGCAAATCATCCTCCTTCACTAACACTACACTGCCTACAGCTGGTTCTGGAGTTTGATGACACCATTTATAACGATGATAAAACTGGGTCAGGTATTCACGAGACCAACGGCGCCAGAAATCCTGAACCATCTTCTGTGTTAACTGCCATCTTCGTAAGCTTCCTATGTTGGCATTTTCATAATTAGAATCTGGCACAACTATCAAGGGCTCTCCAACAAGAAAATGGCCAGGAGTGAGTGGTATTGGATCATCAGCGTTGTTGGTATTGATTCTTGACATAGGCCTTGAGTTTAGGCAGGCCTCAATTTGAGCCAAAACTGTAGCCATTTCTTCAAATGTCAAAGTAGATGTGCCAATCACTCGACGTAGGTGGTGTTTTGTGGATTTGACTCCAGCCTCCCAGAGACCTCCAAAGTTTGGTGAGTGAGGCGGAATCCAATGCCAATTAGTGGAGTTAGTGGCGAGCTGATCAGCAATTTCCGCGGCTACTGATGCACGTTCTTCAGCGTATAACTGCCTGAGTTCACGAGCAGCTCCCACGAAGTTCGTTCCGTTATCACTCCACAAATCAGCGCAGTGACCACGACGCGCAGTAAAGCGTTTAAACGCTGCAATGAAGCCTTGAGCGGTTAAATCACTAACAGCTTCAAGATGTATTGCTCTTGTAGCCATACAAATGAAAAGGCAGATGTATCCTTTGTATGAGCGGTGGCCTCTTCCTTTTGACGCACGCAAGCTTATAGGACCAGCATAGTCCACGCCACTCTGATAGAAGGGGCGATTGACAGTTCCTCTAACTGACGGCAACTGTCCCATCAGTGGATGTCGCGATGCAGCGGCATAACGAGCACATATCACACAATTGCGAACGAAGAACTTGACCGAATTAGTAGCTCCAATTACAAAATATTTCGACCGTAAGTAATTGAGCATTAATTGTGGGTTGCCATGCAGAGTTTTTTCGTGCGCATTGTCTATTAATAACGTCGTAAAGTGTGATTTTTGAGGAATTATAATGGGGTGCTTCATTTGATCACTAATTCCTGCGTGCTCTAATCTTCCACCAACTCTCAGGATATCATCTTCATCTATCATCGGATTGAGTGAGGTAAGTTGACTCTTCTTACTAATCATTTTATTTTCTTTCAGGTTTTTTAATTCTTCTTTGAAGTGATTCGCTTGAACAATTCTTATGCACGTTTTTAAACTGTCCTGAATTTCGTTGCTAGTTAACCACAAAGTAACCTTTTCTTTTCTAGCATGCTTCAAGAACCGTTTGCAGAAAGCCAGGACGCGTAGCAGTTTCCATAATTTAGAAAACCTTCCAATAATTTCTTCCTCTATTTCTGTATTGGTATCACAGTGAGTATTCATAAAACACATTTTATTGTTCCTTTCTTCTAATTTCGTGTCATTTAGATTTAATTTCTTGTAGCTTATCTCTTTTTCTTTCAGCCATAAAGGACCCTCCATCCAGAGCTCTTCACGTTCCAGGTTTTGTGTCCCTCGAGACGCGCAGTCTGCAGGATTATCCTTTGAAGGGACATGACACCATTGATGAGGCTCAACTGACGTTATAATTTCTGATACCCGGTTGGCAACGAATGTTTTCCATCGATTTGGACGACTGTTCAGCCAAGAAATGACTACAGTTGAGTCAGTCCAAGCATGGATGTTCGCGTTGCTGATACTCATTACGTTGGCAACCTCTACAAGCAGTTTCGTCAGTAACACAGCCCCACACAATTCCAGACGTGGAATTGAAATTTGCTTGATGGGCGCTACCTTCGTTTTTGATGTGATTAGGGAAACGTGCACATTTCCTTCTTTATCTACTGTTCTCAGGTACACCACAGCAGCAAAAGCTTCATTTGAGGCGTCGCAAAACCCTTGAAGTTCCATGGTGACCTCAGAACTAGCATGATTCCATCGCGGCAGCTTAAATTTGGTAAGTTGATTTAGACCTTCCCTGTAGCTTAACCAAGTCTTCAGCAATTGTGGCGGAACTTCGTCATCCCATTCAATTCCCGAAAGCCACAATTTTTGAATGAAGATCTTAGCTACTATTATCACTGGAGCCAACCAACCAAGCGGATCGAATAGACGCGATATGTCAGATATGACACTTCTCTTTGTTACAGGAACCTTGATTGGAGGTAGCTGCACAGAATATTCAAATTCATCAGTTTGTCGGTTCCACGCAAGTCCCAGAATTTTCATCACTGCATCTATTTTTAGTTGGAGACTTCCGTCCATCTTGACATCACTTTCGTTCATATGGCGTAATAGTTGTTCATTGTTGCTGCTCCACTTCTGTAACTCAAAACCACCCTTTTTCAACAGCTCATTCATTTCCTTGTAGACCATCTTACCTTCTTCTACAGATTCGCAACCTGTTAACAAATCGTCTACATAAAAATGCTTCAGTACTCTGTCAGCAGCATTTGGATAATGTTCTCCTTCATCGTAGGCTACTTGCTGAAGAGTGCGCACAGCGAGATGTGGTGCTGAGGCAGTACCAAAGGTAACTCGAAGTAGTCTTAAGTGTCGTATGTTCTCCCCCGAGTTTTCACGCCATAAGATTCGTTGAAAATCTACGTCGTCTTCGTGCACTTTCACCTGCCTGTACATTTTAACTATGTCCGATACAAGGCATATGGGATGGCAACGCCAACGAAGAATAGTATGACGCAAAACGGGTTGCAGACTTGGACCTACCATCAAGTGTTGATTTAAGGACACGCCATTGGAGCCAGGACAAGATGCGTCAAAGACAACACGAAGCTTTGAAGTGGTTCCTTGTTCTTTGATGACAGCATGATGTGGCAAATATACAGCCTCTGGATTATCATGCTGCTCTGTAGGTATTTCTTCCATGTGTTCTAGCTGGATGTATTCGTTAATGACATCTGAGTATCGTTTTTTCATTTCACCATCTTTCGCGAACCTCTTCTCCAGCTGATTAAGTCGTCTGGTTGCAACAGCTTTAAAATCGCCTTCCTTGCAGCTGGGTTCTGGATCACGAAATGGTAATCGCACTATATATCTACCCGTGCTATCTCGTTTGGTAGTGGTAGCATATAATTCTTCACATTTCTTCTCGTCTTCACTATACTGTTGCTTTGGATCTGTCGTATTGTGGTCAGCCTCGAGCTCCCAAAATTTTTTCAGCAGCTCGTTTTCATTTAAATGAATGTGGTTAACGCTAACGTTATTACGAATGTTCGACTCACCAGATCGAGTCGGCCCAGAGATGATCCAACCAAAAGACGTTCGTTGAGCGACGAGTTTTCTATTTGGAGCCTTGATTATACCATCCAAAAGTATTTGGCCATACACGTCTGCTCCAAGGAGCAAGTCAATTTTACCGGGGATGTTGAATTTGGTATCTGCCAATTCTAATTTGGACAGTTCAGACCATAATTCAATGACTACAGGATTCTCCGGTAGAATTGTGGTTAATTTGCTCAAAACAAAAGCATGTACATTAACTTCAAAATCAGGGTCTAGGAGTGATGCTATTATAACATTTACCACCGACTTAGAGTTCAAGGATGAACCCTCTTCACCACCTAGTCTCGTGACTGTGCTTTTGTAAGGACATTTTTGAAGTCCAAGCAGTTGAGCCGCAGATTCCGTTATGAACGAAGCTTCGGAACCTTGGTCAAGTAAACACCTGAGAGTTACACCTGAACCTGTTTTCGACTGAGCTTTAACCAAAGCCGTTGCCAAGAGAACTTGACCACGACTGGTCGAAAAACAAGTTGTTATATTAGTGTGCTCATCTGACGATGATGATGCAGATGTGGTTGCATGTGCAACTACATCCCTTTCAACCGATGGATTGGGTTTGGCTTGAGAATCGGTTGAGTTAGTGCTAATTTTTGGGTGCAGTAAAGAATGATGTTTGCGCTTACAAATTCGGCATCTAGAGGATTGGCGACACGAATATGCGTTGTGACCTGAACCTAAGCAATTAAAGCAAAAGTTACCGGACTGGATGAAACCACGTCGAGCATCGACATCGATTTTTGCGAATGCCTTACAGTTACACAATTTGTGACCCTCGGAACAGTAGGCACAAGAAACTTCAGTGACATGATGCACTTTTGGGTTGCTGTTAAACGGTGCATTTGTTTTCTTTGGAAGGAAGCTTGTCTTCGATGATTTCCCGTCCAGACATTCTAATGCCCTAAAGCGGGTTTCTAAAAACTCTTGAAGTTGGCTGAGTGTGGGCAAATCATCAGAAGACTCGCTTACTTTAAGTTCCCACTGTTTCCTAGACTCATTATCTAGTTTGAGACAAACAATGTGAATGACAATTATGTCCCATGTAGACGTGTCGATCCCGATGTTTTTCAATCCATTTAAACATTCATTCGTAGTGTCCAGCAATTCTTTGAGCGCACTTGCGGACTCCATCGTGACATTTCTTTGACTCATGAAGCGCTTGAGAATGCAGTTTGACAGATATTTCTTGTAATTATAGCGCCTTTCTAATTTCTCCCAACATGCGCTGTAATTGTCGTGCGTAATTTGAACGTGACGCAGAAGTTGTTCAGCTTCACCGACTAAATAACCCTTGAGGTAGTGCAGTTTTTGAACGTCATCTAGATCTTTGTTCTTGTGGATAAGCGAAGTGAACAAATCTCGGAAGCTAGTCCACTCAGAATAACTCCCTGAAAACGTAGGAATCGAAATCTTTGGTAACTTAACCATCACTGTCTTGTTTTGATCCACAACAGACTTAGTGTCATTACTGGTCGACTCGTTTATTACAGGAACTGATACATTGAGTTTCCTTAAAGCACCTTTGAGATCAGACTTGTAGTCCATGAACAATTCCTCCACACAAGTGTATGTGTCATCAGTTACATACTCATTAAATCCAGGTGTACTGGTGTCAGACTCTCTAATTATTTTATTATGAGCTGTGACAAACTGAGTCCACAATGATTCTAAAGTTTCTAATCTTGTGCTTAGGTAGTCTGGAGAGTTAAGTCGTTCTTTAGGCGATTTCTTAAAGTTGGACTTGGCCTTTTCAATTCGCAAGTAAACATCTTGTTGGACTTTTATTAGAGCTTCCATGATGAAATTTATTCTAAGTCTTTTGAACTTAGCTGATAGAGGCGAAATCGGACGTGGATTCCCCGTCGTTCCTCTTTTTCGCAAATTATTCTAAGTCCAACTTGCTACGAATTTTCTAAGTCCAAACTTGCTACGAATTTTCTAAGTCCAAACTTGATGAAATTTTTCTAAGTCCAGAACTCTTGAAATTTCACTAAGTTTTTGACAGTTGCACTACGTAATATAAATGTACTCACAGTTGTCTCTTCACTACGTCACCACAACTCTGCTTACGTCACGCACTGCTGCTTCTCACTGAAGACGTCACGACGCACAGTAGATCGAAATGAGTAAAAAATGGACATTCGCATATTTTCCTAGAAATCCTATTTTAAAAAATGCTTTTCGGTTGAAAATGATATGAGGAATAAAAAATGCTATATAACATTTTTCTAAATGAGGCTTATTTTAAGCAGAAAAAAATAAAATGGGTTCTTTTTGTATGAAACTGAAAAATAGGTATCTTATTGTAAGAAAACCGTAACCGATCCCGCTTTCAAACCTTTAGAATATCATTGCCCTACTCTAGAACAGTAGAAAATAGTTGAAACCTTATCTCAGTAGGTGCCCGTTTTTGTTTTATAGTCCAATCAAAAGTCGGTAAATACAACATTTTTCTTAGTTAACTATTTTTTTATTTTCGTTAAAAAACGGTATATTCATGACAATTTAGTATAAAAATAAAATGTTTGTGACATTTCATTAAGAATGAATACGATTTTTTATAAGAATATTGCATTGAAATAGAAACATTTATTGCGGTGATTTTATTGATAGTAAACATATACTTGAAAATCTTGAAATCAACAATATAGTAAAATATATCTTTTTACTACCATAGTTAGTAAAAACATCGCAATAAATGTTTGATTTCAATGTCTTAATTTTTAACCATTTTCTTGAGAAAACTTGTATTTATCTGTATGAAAATGCCACAAATATTTTATTTTTATACTAAATTGTCATGAATATACCGTATTTTTAATGAAATTAAAAAAATAGTTAACTAAGAAAATGTTGTATTTACTGACTTTTGATTGGACTATAAAACGAAAACGGGCACCTACTGAGATAAGGTTTTAACGATTTTCTACTGTTCTAAAGTAGGGCAATGATATTCTAAAGGTTTAAAAGCGGGATCGGTTAAGGTTTTCTTACAATAAGATACCTATTTTTCAGTTTCATACAAAAAAAACACATTTTATTTTTTTCTGCTTAAAATAAGCCTCATTTTGAAAAATGTTATATAACATTTTTTATTCCTTGTATTATTTCCAACAGAAGAGCATTTATTAAAATAGGATTTTTAGAAATAAATGCGAATGTCCGTTTTTTATTCATTTCGATCCACTGTGCGACGTGTTGCTTACGTCACACGCTGCTCCGGAACATAGGCTCTTCCCGCCTTAACACACCTTTGGTAGCAATCCACTACCGTTTCCGGTGTCGGCCGAAGCACTTGCCGAATCCTGCCGAACTCGAATCCGAATCCGGCTCGAAGGACCATGTAAAAAGGCCCAAAAATAAAACTCTAGCACTTGACTGTACACTAATATATATATTCACTTTCACTTTTGCACAGGTGTATACTTTGAAAAACTTAACTAAAGGAACGTGCCGGCTAGACGTCATTGTGACGGGGAAAATCTTAACACCGCGAAGTAGATATTTAAATAGGCGGTACAGTGACATCTAGCAGGAAAATTCATAAACATCATTTTCTTCATGAACGAAATTACTGAAACATGAATATCAGTTAGACAGTTCTGTACAAAATTTACTGCAATCTACATCTTAGTAATAATTTATTCGTGTATCATGTCGTGCATAATGTTAAATAATTTATTTTAACTACAGTCATCATCCCTATTAACACGTGTTTTTAAATAATGAATATCACATATCATCATACAATTTCAATGCCCCTTATTGTATTTTCAATCCTGTACCTGCTCGGGATACGTCGGTGTCAAAATATTTAACAGATTTACCCCCTTATTTATAAACATAGCAAGCCGTTAAGTATTGTTTGTCCCTTTAGATCTAATCCATATGTCTATAAGAACAAAAGGGACAAACAATATTTAGCGGCTTGTTAATTTAGGAAACGTTTATGAATAAGAGAGTATGGACATCAATGAGGCTCCTTCTTATGAGCAGTTCGTTAAGAGAATAAATGAGTTTCTTGTTACAGGTAAATTCACGAAAGCTGGCACGAATGGATCGAGTAAGTGACAGAATGCATCTATGTGTGGATGTCAAAATTACAGTAGATACAGGTTGGTATAGCACGGCCGCATACACACAATGATAGATGTCATTCATTTCATTAATTCCATTCGTGCCAGCTTTGGTGAATTTACCTGTAACAGAGGGTTTTAAAGTTAATTCTTGGTTTGTAGTTATGTTAATTTGTATATTATTATTTTGAAATGTGTTTTGTAGAATTAAAGACTCGACATGAAAGGCATAAGGTCGGATTTAACAATTTCTCTGACTTGTAAGTGTAACTTTATGATTTCGAGACAAGGTCGAATTTGTATTTAAAAAAATGAGAATGAGGGGCAAGGAATCTCGTCCGCGTGGAATCCCGTGATTTACAAATGTAAGCGTGGTGAAACATCCATTTTAAAGCCTTTGGATGTTGTGAGTGTTGTGTGTAGACCTAGTGACAACCCTAGCCTAGAAGTGAATAATCAAGATCAAGTGCGGGTAGTTCGAAAAACCCGCGCAGCTCGAAGGTGTTGATACATTTTCTCGCCAGTCTGCCTGCGACCACGGGTGTAACGTCATGCCCGAAACGTCAGGATATAATTAAACGTAAGTTTACGCGATTAAGACCCGTTTGTCTTTAAAATATGAGTGATAATCGTGAAAGTTTAAATCAATATAAGGTCGAATTTAGATATATCTCATACCCACAGAACCGACCTCATGCCTCTCAGGTCGAAGTATTGAATTAGAATTGACTGATTGCAGTGTGCGAGTAACCTTCGAGTTTCCCCTTCTCGACGATGGGTTCGGTGTGGTGCGCGTCCTCGCAGGATCGCCAGCAGGTCTGGTTGGCGGTCCACTCGGCGCCGCGGTGGTGCACTTTGCACAGGACGCATTCCTTGAACTTCTCGCAGCGGCCGGTGCAGGTCTAGGTAATTCAACGTGTTATATTTTTCAGTAATCCAATGTTCCTTTCTCAAACATGCAATGATAATGCATAATGTTCCTCATAATAGGCTTTAAAGTATGATGTTGCAGGCTAATGACCTCGAGATTTTTTTAAAACATAGCGGTTTTCATGAACATGCTAAACAGCTAAATTCTGTTTTTTTGATTGTCGTATTTTTTTTTATTGCATATGTTTGAGAAAAGCACTATACATGCCTCGCCGTGGCTTACCGGCTTCATATCACTGTCCGGCCTCACTACGTTCGGCCGTCAGTATAAATGTACTATTTATACAGGTCAAAAAATCGTGTTAGGTAGATAATAAAACTATGACACTTTTGGTGGAGCAAATTATTCTACTGCTAGCAAAACGCTTTGGCTGGCCAGCAATCGATTTCATGTCTTTTTAACTCACGCTCTGGTAATCTACACGGTATACAAACACTGACAAGAAAAAATTGTAGATTGTGTCACAAGGCATCAAAATGGTATATTGAATCTTGAATGGAGCGACGGATTCCACAATTGAATCACGACCGTAGAGAGGGATTCTAAAGTGGAATCCTGAGCGTAATGAAGGATTCAAGCGTTAACGCCCAAGACGAAATAATTTTGATATCGTGTGACACATACTGCTTTTCACACCACCTATGAGAAAAATAAAAGATATATCACATCTTTAATATTTGTGCAAATAATCAATACTGAAGATTTTTTTATGAATTATGAACGTACTGTTTATTTTCATATTTCATTTAATTTTTTTAGGCTGGCAATAAAAAGTCCTTGAACACAAAATTGCCACTTTGATCCCTCCTAGCAGGGAAGGATAGACCCGTTTTCGAATAGGTGGTGTGAAAAGTATATTTGTCAATTTACTAACTAGATGCCAGATATAATATGTAAGATTCAAATAAACATTTTCTTTTAACGTATTGTTTTGCAAGATGATCAAAGTTCAAATCCTCACTCAACGACTTAATGAGAACCTGCCACACTGACTCGAGAAAAAAAGCGACCTCTATAGTGATTAATACGTTGATCTGAATGCTCACCGGGCACTTGTCGCAGTATCTGCCAGAGTAGTGCTGCCCGCTGTTCACGTTGCACACGCATTGTCCGCAAACGCACTGTCCGTTTCCGCTGCAGATGTCACCGCCATCTGCAAAATACAGCAGTTTAGCTTCCCCGAAAATACCATTACCAACATGCGTAGCAGGACATATTTAAGCGTCAAAATTTGTAAAAATAATGACTAGTAAATTGGTGCCAATTCCAAAAAATCGTCACGACCACTCCTTTTCACGAAGTAATCAAACTTGCGACCTCAATAAATGAATGGATCACTTGGTACGCCCCTGTATACCATTTTTCAGTAGAGAGTAAAAAAAAGTTCAACAAATATGACTGACTTTCCATAGTATTTGACGTCTTTGACACACTTTATTTTTACTTGAATAAATATAAATAAGTTTAACAAAAAATGTATGTGAACTTCAGGTTTAAGGTTTTAAGTTGGCGATAAAACCAAGATTGTGTTCTGAAAGTGCGTCAATATGAAATAATTCAAGTTAGCCGGTTTGTTTACCTTTTTTCTACTTTCAACTGATAAATTGTATACAGTCGTCATCTGAAATATCCAGAGATCGGACAAATGTGCGTCATTGTGCGCAATAATATGGACGTGACTACAAAGTTGAATAAATGAATAACTAAACGAATAATTTTCTGAAAATTTATGTCGAAGCTTTGAGATGATTATTTACAAAAGTTTTCATAGCTACCGGTGTGAGTGAAATAGGTATTTTTTTTTAAAATAATTAAATGATTAATTATTTAATCAATTTTGAAGTCATGTCCTTATTATTGCAAACAATGACGCACATTTGTCCGATCTCTGGATATATCAGAGCGACCAGGCCTAGACCTCTGTTGTTGTAGTTTAGAGTGCATATTTTTGAGCACCATGGCAGCTCCGAGGGAGCGATCATCTCGTTCGGTTAACTAGCTTTCGGGGCTGCGGCATAGTTACCGGGCGGGCGGCACGGCGAGGTGTCGAGCAGGCAGTCGCAGGCGGCGCCGGTGTACTCGGGCCGGCACTGGCACTTGCCGCACAGGGACAGTATAGTTACCGGGCGGGCGGCACGGCGAGGTGTCGAGCAGGCAGTCGCAGGCGGCGCCGGTGTACTCGGGCCGGCACTGGCACTTGCCGCACAGGGACAGTATAGTTACCGGGCGGGCGGCACGGCGAGGTGTCGAGCAGGCAGTCGCAGGCGGCGCCGGTGTACTCGGGCCGGCACTGGCACTTGCCGCACAGGGACAGTATAGTTACCGGGCGGGCGGCACGGCGAGGTGTCGAGCAGGCAGTCGCAGGCGGCGCCGGTGTACTCGGGCCGGCACTGGCACTTGCCGCACACGCACTCGCCGTGGTCGGCGCCGGAGCACAGCAGCCCCTTGTTGCGGTCGCAGGAGAAATTCTCGCACTCGCAGAACGGACCGGAGATCACCTGGACACGGTGTAAGTTAAATTTTTCAAATTTTGTTTTATGGCTGATTTTACAATCACCAAATAAACCTATCCGTAAGTTATAGTACATTGTGCATCAAAGGAGGTAAGTTCGGAATAGGAACGAGAGTGTTAGAAGCCCAACGCCGTAGGCGGAGAGCTTTTAATGACTCGAGTTAGTATTCCGCTTACCAACCGTGATGCATACAATGTTTTTCATCACACTTGCGGACAAAAAATAAGTTTTAAGACAAAATATTATTCTATGACGTACTGACATTTCTATTACTTCCTAGGGAATTTCACTTTTCTATTACTCCCGCTACGCATGCAAGCAATGGCGCGCTTAGACAGCAAGTGTGATGAAAAAAATATCATCTTCCTTTTCTAAAGTCATAAGTCACAAAAGGACAGGGCTAACATTTATTTGACAGGTAATGTTAACTGGGGATTGAAAAATCAGCCCTAGGTTTAGGCATCAGCCGCGAAAGCTTAGAACGTGGGTCCAAACCCCACCTCTGGCGTTGGTAAACTTTGGTATTGTTTCTATGGTATATGACATTATATTTATCTAATATTTAAACCCCAACGCTGCCGTGTGGTGACGACAGTAAGAATACATTTGTCACCACCCCAACTCCTCCTACGGGTGTCGTAAGAGTCGATTAAGGGATTGAAGGAGTGGAATTCCCTGCCGGCGTCTATATTTCCAAGATCATATAACTCGTCAACCTTCAAGTCAAGGGTGAATAGGCACCTTCTGGGCAAACTCACTCCATCGTAGGCCACGTCTCTGCCCTTGGCTAGTCTGTGGCCATGAGTAAGCCTATTTCATATATAAAAAAAAAAGAAGTGTCACTGACCATTATTTGATAAAAGATTGATGATGGGCAGCAGCGTCATCATAGTGGACACATGGCAATGCGTGGCAATTATGGGCATTTACCTTCTAATGAGTCTATACGCATAGTTAATAGGAGAGGCCTACGTCCAGCAGTGGACTATCATAGGCTGATGATGATAATGATTTAAACCTATGTTATTTCCTCAAAAAAAACAAATGCATATAGAGATTTGTTCCTACTGTTACTATCAAAGTTGGTTTGCCGAACTGTACCATACCTCCTGCGGATCCGTCATCTTGTTGCAGTCGCACACGCCGCAGATGCAGTTGCCGCGGCCGGAGCAGACGGCGCCGGAGCTCGCGTTGGTGGGGCGACAGCCGCGGTCCTGGTCGGCCATACGTCACCGAGCATACCTCCTGCGGGTCCGTCATCTTGTTGCAGTCGCACACGCCGCAGATGCAGTTGCCGCGGCCGGAGCAGACGGCGCCGGAGCTCGCGTTGGTGGGGCGACAGCCGCGGTCCTGGTCGGCCATACGTCACCGAGCATACCTCCTGCGGGTCCGTCATCTTGTTGCAGTCGCACACGCCGCAGATGCAGTTGCCGCGGCCGGAGCAGACGGCGCCGGAGCTGGCGTTGGTGGGGCGACAGCCGCGGTCCTGGTCGGCCATACGTCACCGAGCATACCTCCTGCGGGTCCGTCATCTTGTTGCAGTCGCACACGCCGCAGATGCAGTTGCCGCGGCCGGAGCAGACGGCGCCGGAGCTGGCGTTGGTGGGGCGACAGCCGCGGTCCTGGTCGGCCATACGTCACCGAGCATACCTCCTGCGGGTCCGTCATCTTGTTGCAGTCGCACACGCCGCAGATGCAGTTGCCGCGGCCGGAGCAGACGGCGCCGGAGCTGGCGTTGGTGGGGCGACAGCCGCGGTCCTGGTCGGCCATACGTCACCGAGCATACCTCCTGCGGGTCCGTCATCTTGTTGCAGTCGCACACGCCGCAGATGCAGTTGCCGCGGCCGGAGCAGACGGCGCCGGAGCTGGCGTTGGTGGGGCGACAGCCGCGGTCCTGGTCGGCCATACGTCACCGAGCATACCTCCTGCGGGTCCGTCATCTTGTTGCAGTCGCACACGCCGCAGATGCAGTTGCCGCGGCCGGAGCAGACGGCGCCGGAGCTGGCGTTGGTGGGGCGACAGCCGCGGTCCTGGTCGGCCATACGTCACCGAGCATACCTCCTGCGGGTCCGTCATCTTGTTGCAGTCGCACACGCCGCAGATGCAGTTGCCGCGGCCGGAGCAGACGGCGCCGGAGCTCGCGTTGGTGGGGCGACAGCCGCGGTCCTGGTCGGCCATACGTCACCGAGCATACCTCCTGCGGGTCCGTCATCTTGTTGCAGTCGCACACGCCGCAGATGCAGTTGCCGCGGCCGGAGCAGACGGCGCCGGAGCTCGCGTTGGTGGGGCGACAGCCGCGGTCCTGGTCGGCGGAGCCGCCGGTCTGCGCGGAACACTCGCAGCTCTTGCCGAAACGGCCGGCCTCGCACAGGCACACGCCGCACGCGGAGATGCCGTGCCCGCTGCACACCAGTGGGCTGTCGTCGTATGCCTGTTATAGACAACTCACAGTTGTAGCACAGTCTAATAAATAATCCTAACGTTCAGTATACGCACACCCTGCTTGCCACAGTACGCAACGCTCCGGTGGCCGCATAGTTACCCTGGCATGTCTTCAGATATGTGCAATATGTGCATGCGCTAATTGGGTATGTAAAGTTTTTTGAAGATGTACAAATGTCATTTTATTTCGAGAATATACTCCTAGGAGACTGGCAAAACACAGGTATTTTATTTTTATCTTGTATAATTTATTTTTATATATTTTTACGTGATTTAGTCAAATGACATTAAATAATAAATGGACGCACAGAGCCAAACAAAAAAACCAAGAAAAGTGGCACTAAAAGTCATTTCTATTATGTTTCAGTTGAAGCTAATAACGCTCACTTACAATAAACTATAATAAAAAAAAACTCAAAGAATAAAAAACTTTGTGAAGTGAGCAATAAGTGTCAAATTTGCGAACAACACCGCAAAATAGTAGAAACTTTTTATGTTTAAGGAATAATGATGCTATACCGTAAGGTGACCAAATGTCAACTGTCAGAACTGAATAGCGAAGCAAAAGGACCGCAATATTTACTTCTGCAGCCCATTTTTGGGGCCATTTTTTTGAGCTGTTTGTGGATCCACTTATAAATTCTAAATCAATGGATTTAGTTGACATTTGTGCATTTTTATGGCTCACAAGGATAGTGATTTAGTTCGTCAGGAAAAAAAAAGAGCATGGATGTCAAATATTTCACTGTCAAAAAGAAATTCAACGGTATTGTTTGATACCGATTCGGTATAATAAGTGATTTATGAAATATTTTTAACGATCACATATTTGACATCTATGATCTTTTTTTTTCCTGACGACCTAAAGCACTGTCCTTGTGAGCCATAAAAATGCACAAATGTCAACTAAATCACATATAAATATATAAAAATAAATTATAGAAGATAAAAATAAAATAAGTACCTATGTTTTATTAGTCTCCTAGGAGTATATTATCAAAATAAAAATCTATTTGTACATCTTCAAAAAACTTTACACACCCAATTGAGACAGCATGGCTAAAAATCAAGGATTCTTTATTTTTCTTTATACTTATGAAAAAACAAAAAAACACAGATGAAAAAACAAGTTCATAATTTTACAATATTGAATATCTTGTCCAGTTTCCTTAACTTTGTGGAAGGGAAGAGACCAATATTTTTATCTTAACAGTTTTCTATAGACCTGCATCATCTATATTTAGAACAAATTGAGAATGAGAACATAGAAGGATAAAACCAAAAAAATCCATTTGGGTCACAAATCAAATACCTAAATTAGCTGTAAAACTTCTACAATGCAAATTACACATTTTTCCAGAAATGCATATTGTTCGAGGTATTTTTTCAATAATACTTGTTATGTAATGTTATCTAGGCAAAGGGACCACAATGTCGATGGCACTTCGTCTCGCGGTGTTGGTTTTCATATACGAACTTACGATCATAAGCGCCATAGACAATATGGTCCCTTTGCCCAAATAACAATAATAACATTACATTTATGCAACTAAATAACACCGTAACCCATAAATTTATTAATTCTGATACTTAACCCACGATGTGGTTTAAAGTTACTATGTGTAGTACAAACAGCAACACTCCTAACGGACCATTAAAGACAGAGCAGAGAGAAAATGAAAGAGATAAATATAGTTATATTATGTCAACTTCAAATTAAATAATACACGGGAATGTTGATCGTTCGCACTGTTCGCAACTTGGTCGAATAATACAAATCGGGTTCCGAAATCTTATGAGACTAGTATCACGACTTCGGCCGAACTCTCCTGACCAATGGGGCAAGCATTGCTACGGTTAACCAATGATCGCTCGCGGTTTCTTCAGAAGGTGACATTACCATGGTTACGTAATAACAAAAACGTTTAACCAATGATTGATCACGATTTTTCCGGATAACATCCGCTTTAGTCCTGGAGACGTCAATCTAACTTCAGAGCCGGTAATTTGACTGCTAAGCTGCTATGTAGAAATTTTCGTTCACTTTCCTTTCCACGGCTGTCACTGTCAGATATTTTTTCAAAGTTAGAATTTCAGCCAGAAACTATCAAGTCTCTATTAAACATTTGTATGGCTACTGACAGATTAAAGGATTATAGGTAGACTGTCAAACGTCTATCTACCATATTTCCACAAAGGTTACATAAGTATTCAACTAACGTCAACTAAGAGATGTGATGTGATGAATTATAATAAAGACAGCAATAGCATTTGTCTCTGTCAATGAAAAAAATAATTTAAAATTGCCCGATAACATGGCTATTTGTAATAATCACCAAATTAAAAATTTAAAAAACCGACTTCAACCGGTTTCTCCAAGATTCCCGATTTGTTTCCATCATTGGTTTCCTCAAATCCTACTTTCTGAATGCAAATTCTTGTATATGAATGAAAATTACCAAAAGCGCCATACATGTACCTATAACAATTGAAGAGATCCCTTGATTTCTCCAAGATCCCATCATCAGACCGCAACTTGGTGCCAACGGGACCATCTCGGGGTAATACACGTTCGATCACAAAAAGAAATTTTTAAATCGGTTCACTATTCTCGGAGATATCGGGTAACATACATACAACAAAAAAAAAATTCAGTCGAATTGAGAACCTCCTCCTTTTTTGAAGTCGGTTAAAAATATCTTGATTTGGAAAAATACCTCCCCTAATAATACCTTGCCTCGTCAGATAAATCATGAAATCCGATTTGAAGAAACCATGATCAAATTACTAAACGGTTTTAGACAAATCTATGAAGAACTGTCGTTATCCAGTTTCCACAAGGAACAACGACATCTAGCGTCTAATCATGGCCGATAGCTAATTCTTAATTTTCGTAGACGAAGGAATTTTTATCATGTCAACTAGTTTTCAAATACTGAAATTTTGACGCAACAAAGATTCGATGACATATCATCGGGGACCATCGGAAATGTCGCGATCGTGCCTACTAACGAAAAATACCGAACCCATAATATTACACGACCAAATTGCATCCTTTGCAAAATGGCTCAACATTCCTATGTAACTGACACGTGACTGTAAGTGTGATTCTCTTTCATGCAATATTTCCCATTTCTGAAGTGTATACCTAGCTGTGTTGCTGTTTGTACTTATTATATTATTGTTAATACAACATTTATTATGTTCAATTACGCCGCCTTAAAATAAAATAGACCTCAATAGCATGAATTGTTCGCTATATTTTATGGTTAGATCATCTTCATAGTAAACTGCTGAGTAAGTGTAAGAGTGCTGATCAACAAATTACTCCGTCGAGAGTTTCTGCAACTGGCCCTAAGTCATGCATGACGTGATAATTATAGTTGTACTTGGTTCTGAGAGTACTGAAGTGTTCCTAACTATTAATTTATTGAACACACTGGCGATTATAGGCATTCACCGCCTAATTCATCCGTACGCATAGGTTGTAGCAATGGACTGATATATTATAGACTGATAAAGTCACGATAAGCGGTGACTCACAGTAATCTGTTTTCTATAATAAATAAATATATTGAAGCTAGCTTACGTGATGTCCTTTATGTTCGCACGGGCAGTCACACAGCATCTCCAACTCTACCGTGAGACCTTCGGAGATGACTCCGGGGTAGATAACAAAGGTCTGCTTCCACTTGCTGGGGTCCTTCGGGCACTCTTTCAAAGTTATCTCGGCCGTAAATTCAACGACATCACCCACCTGTAATTATACAGAATGGCTGTTTATCGCTGAACAAATGTACATTATGGAATAAACAGCATCAAAAAATACTATGCTTTTCCCCTCACTAGCTCGTAAAGCGCTCGTTTATCCTTTAATACGAGCGGGTAAAAACGCTTTTTACACACTTGTGAATAAAGTAATTTGACATTTCTCTAATTCCTATAGCCCCCTACTGCCTAGTATAAGTGGATCTGTATGACCGTAGTAAACATGCGCAATCGGAGCTCACATGTTAAATTGGTCTTTTCTCATGTGACTTTGTAAGCCATTGGCAATATTTAACTTCCATAAGTAACTCTATTCCACGATACGTTTCGACATTGAGTTTTAAATAGTTTCTTTAAGTTAATTTACATTTGGATGAGATTTGTAATCATATTTCCTCGCGATAGTGAGGGGAAAAAAGTTGTATTACACTTGGCGGCAAAGTTTGTTCAACTCTCGTGCCTTGAGACCTTCGCAATGCTCAAGATTCCAGTTTTTGAACCACTCGCTACGCTCGTGGCTCAATTTTGGAATCTTTCGCTAGCTCAGGTCTCAATATTGGCACGACAGTTAAACAACAACTTTGCCCCCTTGTATAATAAATAACTATTCCTCGTTCAAATATTGTTTATCCTCATTATAAACAATTATCAGAATTAGTGATACAAGTATTGTTTATAAATACAAAATATGACTTACCCTTAAACCGTCACACTTATTCGTCTGAATTACGTTGTTTTTGTCGAGGCAAGATGAATAATACACGATTTGTATGGCGTCACTCGATGTGTCAGTTATTTCGACAGCTGAAGTGATTTTCTGGAGGAAAAAATAAGTGCAATTATTAGATAAGATTATAAATTCATTACTTACAAAAATATCACTCTACACATTATGGCAATAAGAATACATTATGCATTTTTATACAAATACTGGCAGTACATATATTTTTCCTTATTTGCGTAAAATCATATCATATTACAAGAATAAAAATGAGAATAATTTAATGGAATAAAATAAGACCAAACACATCATCAGCTTAGAGTTAAATTTGCATTCCACGAAAGTGTCGGGTACGTGACGCCGTTTTAGCGTACAACTAAGAAAGTTACGAAAATAATTTTTGGTGTATCTTAACCATTCCAGTGCGGATGAAACGCGAGTTTATAAGTTAAAAAGTTCATAAGTTTCTACACATGGCTGATGACACGATAGGCGTGTCATCAGCTATGAAGCATTTTCTATGGCGTAAGGCATACCTGGCGTGTCATGACAAACTTGTTCGCCGCCAAGGACAAGTTTTTGAAAATGGAACACGCAACGAATCGGTTAATTTTATAACGGGGTGTTTGTATTTAATAGAGAATTCTCGCACTTTCCATATATTTCTAATGTAGCTGTCATAACCGTCACGTTGACGACAACGTACACTTTTTCGTGGAATGCACCTTTGCACACCCTTTGGTACCGTTAGGTAGCCAGATTTGGTAGCTGGCTGCCAAATGGGATGTATGGTTTCCTGGTAGCCAACTATGAAATGGGACTAACTTTCCCATCTAGTAGCTGGATTTGGTTCAAATCTGGTTACAAATTGGTATTGATGAGTCCGATTTAAAGCCAGTTACCTATTGGGATTTTATTCCCATTTCGAAGCTGTTTACGAAACTTTGGCTACCAATCGATACTAAAAGATGCACACAGGATTCATGGTAGCACTCACGTTGTACTGCTCGCGCACTAAGTATAAGAAAATACGAAAACAATTTTTGGTGTATCTTAATTTTATAACAGGGTGTGTATTTCTAGAGAATTCTCGCACTTTCCATATTTCTAAGGTAGCTGTCATAACCGTCACGTTGACGACAAAGTGGACTTTTTCGTGGAATGCACCGGATGCACAGAATTTTGTACCGTTTGGTAGCCAGATTTGGTAGCTGGCTGCCAAATGGGAAGTATGGTTTCCTGGTAGCCAGCCAACTATGAAATGGGACTAACTTTCCCATCTAGTAGCTGGATTTGGTCCAGACTAGGGCTCACGGTACACGTGTAAACCGCCAAACCGGATACCCGTGTTCTTAAGCCCGACGGTACTAAGAACCCGAATTACACGAACCCGCCGGGTACCCGTGTCCGTGTCCAATACACGGACACCTTTTACACGAAACCGCGTGCTACCCGGGTACCCGGGTACTTAAGACCGAACCGAACGGGTTCGAAATAATTTGAGCAAATGCAAATAAGGTATATTATTGAATGTAACCTGCAGCTTCGTTCGACACTACAAAACAAACGTGTTCAGGAAAGGTCAGCCGACATAACTTTTTTTTGTTTTTATAAATTTCGACTCTACCTGTTACGCAATAAGGTCTATTTGACACAATTAGCCTTCCGCTTATCTATCCATTTGTACTATAGCTCTTAAGTCTCACGACCCATCCTTAGGTACAAAACTTTACCCTTAAAAAGCAGACTTTCTATGCATACACGGCTTCTCGTCAAGGACGTCCCCGAACCCTCGGGTAATTAAGGTCCGTGTAAATAATACCCGTGTACCCGTGTACACGTGCAGACGGGTATTATTTACACGGACTTTAATTACCCGTGTAAATCGGGCCAGAAACCCGTGTACACTCGACCAATTGGAACCCTAGGCCACTCTAGAACCATGTCAAAATGAAAAGCCGTTTGAAATGTCTTACAATATGATTGATAACGTTACTTTGACATGGTTCCTGAGTGGCCTAGGGTTCCAATTGGTTGACTGTACGTGTAACACGAACACGGGTATGAGAAACGTTGACACGAAACCCGGACACGACCGCGAGCCCTAGTCCAGACCTGATTACAAATCGGTAATGATAAGTCCCGATTTAAAGCTAGTTACCTATTGGGATTTATTCTCATTTCGAAGCTGGTTACGAAACTTTGGCTACCAAACGATACTAAAAGATGCACACAGGATTCATGGTAGCACTCACGTTGTACTGCTCGCGCACTAAGTATAAGAAAATACGAAAACAATTTTTGGTGTATCTTAATTTTATAACAGGGTGTGTATTTCTAGAGAATTCTCGCACTTTCCATATTTCTAAGGTGTCATAGTCGCCACGTTCCCAACAAAGTAGTGTTTTTCGTGGAATGCAGGTAGGGTTGCCACGTTTTTTTTTAAGACAAAATAGTATTTTTATGAAAATGTAAAAAAAATATAGTACTTACAGCGAAAGTGAGGAAAAAAAATAGTACACCTATTTAACTTGTCAGTGTCAGATTGAGTGTCAAAGTTTAGTTGCCTCAAATTACGCGAATTCAGTCCGTTTCGAAATTCCAAACACTCACAAAATTGAAGCTGCTGAAGATGTAATAAAAATATAGTATTTTACGTACTATATTGGTTTTGTATATTATATAGTACATTCGAGTAAAATATAGTACGATACTATATATTATAGTACGGGTGGCAACCCTAAATGCAGGGGATGCACACAGGATTCATGGTAGCACTCACATTGTACTGCTCGCGCACCAAGTCGACGACGTTGTCGGAGTTCTCGGTGAGCACGCCGCTGCTGGAGCCCTGGATGTGCTTGCTCAGTTCCTCGTACACGCCGATCTGCTCTGACGTCACCGCGAATATCACGTTGATCGAATGGTCCTTTGCCTGAGGGAAATTAAAAAAATACATTGACGAATTGGTAAATAAGTGAAGGGGTCAAATGTTTTTTCTGAAGTTAACGCTCTGCTAAATTGCAGGACAATGGAAAAATACATCGTATTCAGAGTAATTAATAATGATTTAAAATGAACTTTTTAATACAGATGGTGCCTTTTTTAGGCTCTAGTGCGAGAAGTGTGTCATTTTACGTCAGGTCCAAAACTTCGGAGGGCCATCTGCGCTAAAAACGTCGTACGAGTCACGTGCAAAAACGAAATTCGTAACTCGTGTTTTAAAACATCGCCACTCGTTTCGAGTTTCATGTTTTTCGCACCTTTGTCGTAATGTACTTTTTTACTATATTAAGGTTGCGTGATCGATTTGTATCTCGATTTCCGATGAACTGACCTAAGTCTTTCTCTTGTAAGTAAGGGCAATTACAACTTTCAGGGACACCCAATGAGCGTGAGATTAAAAAACCTTAAAATGCAATCAGGTTTGTAACGACTAAATTAAGTAAGATATCTTTAAGCTTGATCGGGGTTTTTCTATTTTAATATCTTTTATAGTTTATAAATTAACACACACTTAGTTTTTTTATTGAAATTTAGTGCTAATTGACTAACTGACAAAAAGTTAAGGTTTTTTAATTTCACGCTAATTGGGTGTCCCAAAAAGTGAAAAAGCTCATATATAAAATGTATTTCGGTTTATAATGGACTAGATATTAATGTAGCTAAACATAAAATGGATTTGCTTCGAGAAAGAGAAGTGAAAACGTACGTGTTATTGCTTATGTGTTATATATAAATACCTTTTGGTTAATCTGTGAAATGCTGGGGTAGTCTTGAACGGTAGAGTACGTGTACAGGTTGTTTTCCATGTGGCATTCACCGTCGTTGGGTTGTACTATGCCACCAAGCTGTAGAAAAATAATTGCATGTAAATGTTTTAAGATCCTTTTGAGAGATTAATGTTATTAATAAAATAATTTATAGTATTATTATTGGTTTAAAGTCTGTCAAACTTAGTGTCGTTTATAGTAGTCTGTCCACATCTGTAAATTTACATGTTTTTAAACGATATACATTTTACAGGAAGCTCGCAACTAAAAACAATAAAAGCAGTAGAGTTGGGTAGACACCCGACAGTACGAGTACCCTATCATAAGATTGCTAATCATGAATAATACTGCAATCCAAAATAATACAAATGCTTGTAATTTGAATTCTAGTGCTTCAAATCACGATAAGCAGCGAAAAACAGCGTTATTCAGGATCAGCATCGATATTTGTGTAGTGGATACTTCGAAAAATGTTTTATCCTGCTTTAATTTATTTGATTGAAAATTGATAACTGAAAGATACCACTTTAATAAAAAAAAAATTGTTTGCTGTTTTAATTTTCTTGTACAAACTTGTGTCTTTCACCGCATCAATACTTTTAATTAGTTTTGGCCTAATAGCTGGTTGGTAGAGATTGCCTTATGGCATTAAGTCCGCCTTTTGTATTTTATTTAATACTCAATAAAGATTAAATTTAAATATTTATAAATATTAGTACACTACCATACCATTGGTTAACAAACTAGATGAAGAATGTACCTTGCCATCGCCAGCATAATGAAAGCCAGCATCGGTAGAGAACACGAGAAGCCTGTTGGCCTTCTGCCGCCAGCCGATTTGTTCCTTGCACACCATGGCTTGCATGATGGCGTCGAAACCTCCCTCCGGCGCGTCCAGGTTACCGGACACGTCGGCTTTCGATACCGCTTGCTAGAATTATGTTTGGGTTAATCTTTTGAGACCATAACAAAGTAGAACAAATAAGACTGCTCGACGGCTGACGAACAATGAGATTGGACAGGAACGTGGACGCTAGTTTCAGTGTTTAGATTCCGTTTGATAATCAAATATAGAAATGCAAGACACTCTACAAAATTACGAAAAATTACTGACGAAGGCATTCACTTTCGGTGACACAATTAGGGTGCTTAGCAGTGCAAGTTGCCAATCGCTAACGCTTAATCGTCAATCGTAAACGAAAGTCAGCTAACTGTCTTGGTCGCACTAATAGGCAAGAGTGACAGAGAGGGAAAACTACGATACGCTACCAAGCGCTAGCGATTGGGAACTTGGCTAAGCATCCAGAACTTGCAAAGAAGTCATTAGTAAAGAGAAGCTGATTTGACTTTTTGGATATCGTATTCTTAACTGTGTCTTTGTACTCAAAATCAGAATGTACAAGTAATCAAAATGTACAAAAATTAAGACATATATAATATATATTACAATAACTTCTGATCCTTATGAAATTTATACCATAAATTAATAGATATACGTACGTCAAAATAAGTGGTGTCAGTGCTAAGCGACATTTGATTTTTGAATCCGTAAGGAGCCGCACAACCGTCGCAAGGTGCCTCCAAACTGAAAGGGAATTTTGCTGTTATTCACCAAGAAGTAATTAATAAATAATTGAAATTTTACACAATCTGGAATCAAAATATCCTAGCCTTTCCTAATCTTTCTTAGATTCCCAAGAAATTGACTAGATGGCATCATTGACATCGAGACTGGGTCCTAAGGCCGGGAATACACCTATGACTTCTTATTTACAGGTGTGATCCCAGTCTAACGGCATCAGCCGCGAAAGTCGAAGGTACAGCTTCGTTTCCCTTGGCCACTTAGTAGATTTGTCCTTTTTGTTTAGTCAGCACATGATATCTATCTAAGAACCACTTACTTCTTTTTAACAGTGGACACATAAGGCATGACGACTTTGTCCACGAACGACCCGAACCCAATTCTGAAGTTGGAGGTAATGTTCTTCATAGTGGATGACAGCTGATTTCCAAGGGCGGCCAGTTTCTCCTGATCGTTCTTCATGGATCGACTGAGGTCCATGAGGTAGTAAAGATCCAGTGGGTAGTCTTGTGCGCGCGAGTAAGCGAAGGATAATTTCTGCATTTGGTCTGAAAATACAAAAGAGTAATTAGTAGACATAAGTGTGTAGAAATTTCCTATTCATATTGGTAATACCAGCAGGCTTACATTCTTTATTATATAGGTTTTGATTTATATCCTTAAAGAAGGTAGGTTTGGATTTGTATCCTTAAGAGCCGCAAATGACGTATATATTCTAGCGGCATGCAGGAATCCTAGACTATTTTCTTTAGCATATACATTTTCCAGCGAAAAATAATAGAGATAGAGCGTTGAAAAGGGACAAGTGACCGTTTATGACAATATCCGCGGCACTAACGACCGCCGTGTCGTTTCAAGACAAAGAAATACAGCACTTTACGTACTTTATTATTTTACGTCAAAACTTGTCATAGACTAATAAAGACGCAAATATCACCGGACAGGCGGGTCACTACTGCTTTTGCTGTCTATAGGCCTGTATTTGTATTTATTGTATAAACATATATGTCAAGAACCATAATTGAGGAGTATCTTTTCAAAAGGGCTTATTTCCAGTCTGTCGATAAGGGTAATTTTTATGTTTTCGAGAAATAATTTTGAATTGAAGTGTCACTGACCATTTTACAAGATTGATGATGGGCAGCAGCGTCATCATAGTGGACGCATTACTGCGATCGCCAATCCGCTTGCCCAGCGTGGCGATTATGGGCATTTACCTCCTAATGCGTCTATACGCATAGTTAATAGGAGAGGCCTACGTCCAGCAGTGGACTAACATAGGCTGATGATGAAGAGAAATAATCCCTATTGAAAAATACACTCCTCAATTATAACAAACGAACTAAGAAAAACTTACTCTGTCGCAACTGTAGATTGACTCTCTGCGGTTTAATCTGCACGAGGTTCTCGCCGGAACCGGCAGTGGACATGGCACCACCCGCTCCGTAGGCCCCGGACTCTCCGTACGATACCGAACCAGAACTGGAGCTTGAGCGAGACCGCGCTGAAAACAAAAATAAGTACAGTGACTATTTTGGTGCTATTCTTGGTTCTAGTACCTCCGTATCTCTACCATGCCAACCAAAAATATGTCAAGCTTTCTATTAGCTATTTCTACAGAGGTGCCGGATTGATGGGGCGTCTGGGGTGCTCGAAAATATGCCCGTTAGTTGTTCTCTTTTGTTTATATGCCTCTTTTGGTTATTCACTGATCATGATAGTAGAGCTTGCAGTATACTTTCTTCTAGCAAACTATCCCACTCTTGTCCCCAGGGTGACGTGACAGAATAACAACATAAAAAGTGATTGACCCTTAAATGAATAGGCCTAACGGAACCGACATGCTTTTTCAGACAAAGGTAAGGAACCTTTGTTGAACAAAAACTTTGATTAATTAAAAAGTACATAACTAATATAGGTAATTTCACCAGAGTTGATGTGAATTATTACCAGAGATGAGCAAAAAGTAATCCGATTACTTCTTCCAATTAGGTACTTTTGTGAACTAGATTACAAAGCACACAAACAAATCTAATTTACAGAAGTAATTAGATAACATTTTGCCTAACGTTAAAATATTGAAGCATCTCTTCAATGAAAGTGTATTACTTAATGTGACTTGCATCAAAATATTGAAGCATCCCTTCAAAAAAAAGTGTATTACTTGATGTGACTTGCGTCAAAATGTTGAAGCATCTCTTCAATACACTTTTCGGTTAATCTTACAGTTGTAATTAAATTTGCAATCAGTACGAAAAAGAAGACTACTTTCAGTAACTCTAAATTGAAGAACAAACACATTTATTATTTTCTTTTTAGTACAGATGGTGCATTTTTTAGGCTGTAGTCAACGAACTCTGGCTGTAGTGCGAGAAGTGTGTCATTTTACGTCAGGTCCATAACTTCGGAGGGCCACCTGGAGCCCATTTCTCAAAAGCTTGTAACTTGTAATACAAGTGGAAGTCTCTTTTTAACACTATTAATTAGATAAGGACTTCCGCTTGTATTACAAGTTACAAGCTTTCGAGAAATAGGCCTCTGCACTAAAAAACGTCGTACGAGACACGTGTAAAAACCTCGCACTTGTCTCGTAATGTACTATTTTATAGTTGTTTGTTTCGTTTCTTGACATACCTAAGGTTTGAATTTTAAGAAGCGCACTGCTACGTTTCCTATTAAAAGGTTTTTTTCTACCAACTCAATGACTCATTGTTTTTATATAAATTAACAATAATCCACATAGCATTCCCAATCGCCACTTTCCGGTGAACTGATAACAGGATAGTTAAAACTCTGTTAAACGAAGTCTCATCACTACATAGTATGAAATAAAGTCGCTTTCTCTGTCCTTATATCCCTATGTATGCTTAAATCTTTAAAAAGGATTTTGATGCGTTTTATAGATAGTGTGATTCAAGAGGAAGGTTTTAGTTTAGTTAGTTTGTATTATAAAATGCTTAGAAGAGTATAGTATAATAAACATTTTTACATAGCAGACTTAACGTTTAATAATAGTTAATTTATATCAATTACATTTTATTTATGAAATATATTTGTGTAAAAAATAATGAGTATTTTTTGAGTTTGCTAAATTAAGTTAGTTGCCATATGACAAAACGCGATAGTTTTAAGTGAAAAGGTGGAATCTACATATAAATATATTATCTGCCTACAGCGCACCGATTAAAACACGACCTTTGGCACGGCCTTTGGAAAGTGTGGATAAAAGTGCATTGGGCCAAAGTAGCATGTTATAAAGAAAAAACATTATATATAATACCCCGGGAAGTATGGTGTTGCCTGCCTCAGACTATCCTAACTTATGTCGATATTATGCCTTCAGTCCGCAAACGATCGGCCGGCATCTAATAATTGTTCATGAACTTTGTACACTAATTACAAATTAGCATGTTTAGTGCTAATGATAATGGTACGTAAACAATAAATAAATAAACCCCTTTCATCCCGGCCTCTAGTCATTTGCTCAGTGGTATAAGCTACACTTACTTCTGCTAAGTTCCTTGTTGTAAGCGGGGTCAATAGACCGCGAGTTGTCAGGATTGAAGATGTAGGCTTCATCGCAGCCCGCGGTGCCTCCTTCAAGGGCAGGGTTGAAGCACCTCGGGCCATTGAAGACGGCTGCGAAGCACCAGGCGCAGCTGGCCGCTCGGATGCAATCGCTGCAGGTTGTTTTACTGGAGCAAGGGTTCTGTGCTAGTTGGGCCAACGGAGGGGATTGTTGAGCCCAGCATATGGCGAGTAGGCCGGCCCATAGGCACAGTCGTAACGTCGTTCGTTGTGTGTGCATTGTGCGACTCGATTGCGATCAGATCCAAATCTGGAAATAAAAGTTATGTTAGGTTAAGTTAGTTTAAGGACATTTATTAATGCTTAATTCAAACAAGATTCTCTAATTATGTTGGACTGATTTAAATTGATAATAGGCGGTAATATAATAATATACGAGTTATTTATTGGTACGAGGAAAAAGCTTTGCGAAATATAATAATAAATACTGAATGAACAATCAAAAGTAGAAAATATTCAAGTAAATATTTCCTTTATCCTCATTCCTCATATTATCTCCGCCGTTCTCATAATATTAATAATGATATTGTACCTATTTTTAATGTAGGTAGAAACAAAGTTGTTTTATTTACTTTTAATCAACCCACTGTATAAGTATAAACATATTGCAATGACGGCAAAGGTCACTTCACGAAAGTGAAACATGTTTAGTAAAAACATAATTCAAATAATCGATTAACATAAATTGGAATAATCGTTAATTAGGTACTAGCTTTCGTTTAAAAATATGTAGTCTAAGATGGTTTGTTAGCTAGAAACAAAAGATAAAGCTGGCAACAAACAGCCTTTGAACTACGGTGTATAATACTAATTAAAAAAAAAACTGTTAAGCTAAAGTTAAGGTTGACTGGTAGAGAATTCCTTAAGGTATTATAAATAAACTTTGAATAAATAAATAAGTAAGTTTTTTTTAGTTGAGATGATGCATATTCTAGGTATTTGTATACAATACTAAAAACAATGAAAAAAACATCCATTATCTAAGTCGGTTTAACATTTTAATAGTTATTTTTCTCACACGTGTAGCAATGAATATAATAGAAATTAAATAATATGTATATTAAAAACTATCAAAAGGGAGCCGGCTAGCACGGTGTCGCATGCGCACGGGCGTTGCGCGGGCGCGGCGAGAAAGGGCGCCGCCCACGCGCAGATCGAGGCCAGCGAGACTTGACGTGTGGGCACACGGTTACGGGACCAACGTGTGACCGATTGTACAACTTTTAACTACATCTGTAAGATCACGGGCGTTGTAGCCAAAATTAAAGCTGAATGGGCCTAGAAAGATTTGTAACTTTTATCCAAAACCGTTTGGATGTCATATTGGACGTTCAAAACTTCTCAGAACGGCTAGACAGGAATCTAGCAGCGAACAGATAATCAATGCGATAGAAATTGCAACAAGTAAACAATACAGTAAATACGACACAATGTGTACAGTCGGATTCATAAAAATATAAACTACTGAGAGTCTTATTCCTACTGTATGTATAGTTTAGCAAACCGCTTAGGTGACGTTTATGAATAAGGGGGTTATTGTCGAAGCACAGTACAATAAAATATATAGAGGCAAATAAACGCTGCTACAATTGTTAACTAGAAAGAAAATAATAGCCAATAATAGAGATATTTGTACGAAAACACCTGACACCATAATGAAGTCATTACATTACAGTAATTAGATAACAATAACAAAAAGTACATAATTAGCCATGTCAACTGTTGATTAGTCCATCTATTAAAACCTAATTAATTAACTTTTACATCATGTTCTGTTATCCAGTTCGGGTAACATAATTTATGGTTAGACTAGATAGGAGGATGAATTAGTTCTGTAGGTACCTGGTCTATTATTAAGGCTTATGGAATCAATTGGCCATAAACATCGGTTTCGGAACCTACTCTCCCTTAAAAGCCTTACGTACATGTATTTTATATATATGTTGGTATTTATAGCGACACATATGATAAAAATCCGAGACACAAAGTTAAGCAAAAAGGTTATACGATTACTACTGTCGAACATTTGGAGGAATTTCGAATATTCATTACAAAAACCACATGCAGAAGAGAAATCAGACCATTTTTTGTCTAATTTAGATGATAACAAAAATCTGTTGATTGAACTTCTACCTCACAGATGAAAATCTAATTAAAGTGCAATGTGCATAAAGTTATTTTAAATTAACCACTAAGTTTTCGAGGTAGTCATTACCATTTACCATCGGTCAATGTCAATCGCGTCATTTTATCGAGTGTTTACCTACATTTATTACTCATGTTCGCCTTGCAAGAAGCGGCGGTCACGTCGCTAATGTTGCGATGAAATCATCGCGGCGAATTCAGGGATTACAATCAGAAGTACACCATCAATATTTATATTTTATACCCGAAAATCAATGTCGCCGGGTTAAATAATTTCACCTGAGTCCTGTGTCGCTTGGTTAAAATCAGTAGAAAAGGGGAAACTAAGCGTAACGAATTCGGATCATATGTTGAAAGCAGGCTTTATCGGAACGATCGTCGGTGATAAGAAAGGTGATAAGTAAGTATTGAAGCACGAACGAGGTGAGGGTTTACGTCGACACGAGTTAGGGAAAAAAGGCCTAAGTAAGTACATTTCATAAAGATTTTAGAATATAATTTTATTTATATTATGATATAAGTAACGCAGATACAGAAAATTATCATTCGTGTTTAAACTGTCAAGAAACCAGGATTTTTTTTCTCTAGACATTAGATTAATTGATAGAATTTTGTAACTATTGTAATATTTATGTCACTGAATTCATTCATTATTTAATTTAAGTATATCCAAGTTACAATCACATGCTTCACATGAATAATTTAAGGAACAATTGTTACAATATCTAAGTAAAATGAAGAGATAGAAACTACTGTAATGACTTACCCAATGCAATTTTATATTCCAATATACAATTTTACATGTATACAAGTATGAAGTCGACCCACTTTTCTTCGCTGCTGGGACATTTACATAAGACGTTACAGTATAGCACTACAAAACACTTTCAGTTTCGTACTAACTGTCTAACTACTTTCGCAATATTTCTTATCACAGTTGGTCTTACATATTTCGTATTAAATAAGTATAAAACTTAAAATGGCAAGAATCACTTATCACAACAGAGCTTTCCTTATTACTCAGCTTCTACAGTCAATATTCAGAAGTTTCGGCAAGCATTGAGCTGAACTGTTTCAATACGAGATGCAGACTATTTTAGGCACGCTTAAAACAAATCCAGAGATACGTTATCAGTGTTGAATCACTAGCTAGCGTTCAAACAAGTGAGGGTTCTTTTAAAACGTTTACGGCTCGAAGTTTTTTGCCCTTAAAGTAACTGTTCGAGTAAATAAAAACAGATGGAGCACGCAGCGCACGACCTGCGGCCGCGGCGGATACGCGGCTGACTAATTGTACAGAAAATAACTTCGTCATCGGTGATACAGCCGCAGTCACCGGCGCTTCTCCGAAACAGTATTTAGCGAGAGTTCACCTACACAATATGTTTATTTGCCCAGCAAGCTCCTTGGTAGACTGCGGTCTAGCGTTTACGTCCAATCTCAGTGTGTCAAGGATCGAACTGACCTAATTGATGAAGTGAAGCTTATTATTTGTCCTTATTTGCAATGTTCGAGTCACATTAATTTCATTCGCATTTGTGCACCTTTTACTGTCTGTTACACTGTACGCAAAGTGCAAGTAAGTATAATTGCACAAAGTTGAAAACGAAACAAAAGTATGTTAAGGGTTGATTTAAAAAAAAATTGTACACAGTGAAGGGCCTAATGAAATAAAGATCACGATACGGAATACAATGGAAACATCCATTGTATTACGAAAGTTTTTCATACATACGATATGGATAGGTACTTCGCCTACTTTGTGTGTTTTTATGTAAAATGTGACGTTACCTAATAGTACAATAAGATACAAGTCCGAAAAAAATTTTGTTCGTGTGAGTGGCGATAAATTAAAACACGACCGAAGCGAGTGTTTCAAATCGACACGAGTTACGAATTTCCTTTTTGCACGTATACACGTGCAACGTGTACGGCGTTTTTTAGTACAGATGGCCCTCCGAAGTTGCGACCTTCAAGCGAATCGAATTCGAATGAACACTTCTCGCACTAGCACGTAAAAAAAAGCAACACCTGTATTAAAAATAATTAAAAATTAAGGTAAAAAATGGCTAATTTAAGGTTTATTTTGGCAATTGACACGAAAAATATAAAAAAACTTAAAAGCATAACGTTAATGGTACGGAAACATAGCGGTCAGTTAATTAAGGACAAGGAACCGGTGCTCACTGTATGTTGGACGAATTACGTCATTATCAGATACCGATGATTCAAAGCTATCGGAGGCATTCTTTCGGTTACACAATCCATCGCGGTGGCCATAGTAATATGCAAATATCAGCTTTGGCACGCTGTAGGTTGCCTAGCAAGCGGTTCTAATTTACCGACGTTTGTTTACGTATTTGGTTAACAGTAGGCTTAGCACAGGATTAGTGCGACAATATGTCGCCGCGAGATAGACTATTCATCCCTCTTTTATTCATATAGTCAGTAAAAGATGGAAAATCTATCTCGCGGCGACATACTGACAATACAATCATGTGCTAAGCATATTGTATGCTTTTGTCGCCCGGTTGGCATGATGACAGCCCAGCAAGTACTCTCGGTTTGAAGCAGGTTCATTACCTTCCAAACAAAATACCTACTTTAGTACCTAATAGTAATTTAATTAATAGCGATTTTCTCGTAGAAGTTTGGCCGTATCGGATTATGGACATCCGGCCCCATACAAAAGATTTTTTTAACGATAAATGGATTACCTACTTCCCGTTATTTCATATTTCATTCGTGTTGTAGTACTTTTTTTTCTTCATACATCAGTGACCCACCCTAATTTACTCACAAACAATACTAAAGTAGAGGCATCGTAAGAAGTCGTTTTTGACGTTTGTTTGCACATGAAGTTCTGTAAATGTTGACAGTTAGTATAATGGAGCAAATGTCAAACTTCATTGTTGCCTGTACGGAATAGTGATGTTACTACTGTTGCTGCAATTTACCGATACGTCGATCGAAATAAATAAGTAAACCTTTTTTTATGGAGGTACGAATAATTGCTATAATAGTAGGTACGCACATATTTTCTAAAAGTTTGTTATGGTTTCGACAGGTCCTCGCGAGCCCGTGTGCCCGGTGGATACGCGGCTTTACAGACTGTGTTGAACTTGACAACCAGATAAATGTCAAAATTGATATAAAATCACGTATAATTTTATTTTACGTAGAATAATAATTTATGTACCACTACGTTATTTATCACCTAGATGTGCTCTGATTTTAATAAATGGTTTAAGTGACTTTATATACTGTATATACGGCATTTCTCTATTTGGCATACCTACATTTTGCACTCTGAGCTAGCACGCAAGTTTACCAACGTGGGTTGGGAGTGGATCGCTGCAGGCTGGCAAACTTGCGTCCAAGCTCATGTTCTCAATCACTGTCAGTTCTGCATTGACATTACTGCCAAGTGAAACTACCTACGTATACAGGGTGTTTGTTATGTCGTTAGCCAAATTTGGATATGTCATTCGCGATCACCAGTACACAACATTTTTGAAAAAAAAAGTGACACTTTTTTTTAGTTTTTTTTTCCCGTTTTTTATCCGGCAAAAACATAATTTGTAGTCACTAGGCAAGTTTGTTTCAATCCGTGCGATTCGATGGCAGACAAAAGGGTAGCAGGTTTGAGTAGTCAAGTCTTAGCCAATCAGGAGTTCATCACAAGCACCGATTAGCCGACGTCACTCACCCCACCATCGGCACTAAACAATGAATAAAATGTCCTAACTGCATGCACACACGATTGTTATTTGATTAAAACTGCCCAAGCGCATACCTACTTGTACCTGCTCGTTGTCATCAACAATTCAATTTGCTTAGAGAGTGCATTAGAATCGATATCAGAGGTAAACCAGTACGCGTTTGTATGACGGAACATTTAAGTTACTCCGTTCTTGAGGTCAAATTATGCTGGCTCGGCTGATCGCAAGATGCTATGTGCCATTTGTACAGCACTCTGTAAACAATGAAGGAGTGCGCTTGCGTGAACACGCTCGAGTCAAACTACCCTCAGATCGGATCGGCGCGCAACTCAAAATACCCTCATTATTAGTACTGTATGCGATAGACTGATAATGCTGTCTCGTGGGTTTTACCTGCAAGTTAAGCTCCACCTCCATTCCCCACCACGCGTAGGAAACTTGTTACGTATTGAATTAGTTACCTTATGCGGGTTAATTAAAGTTGCAAACTCAAACACCCTTTCCAATCTGATTTGGCAGTTATGAGCGCATACTAGGCGGGGCAGTACGCAAAGTAAGCAAGTGATCATGGTGACCAAACATTCGTTAGATAATGGGATTTTTAAAAAAATCTATAACAAAAAGGATAATGAAAAATGGATTATTTTTGTTTTACCAAATATTTTTTTACGCCTTTACCTAACACATATTGTAATATGGCTAATGATATAAAAAACACCCTGTATTGTATATCAGACTCCAATACTATTTAATACCTTGCATTACATTTGGACACCGATTACCTACTGCTATTAATTGTTTACCCATGATTTTTAATTTTGGACACTGTTTATGCTTCTGATTGGATATAGTTACTATCTCTCGCTAACAGAGGTTGTGGATGCTATGAATTTTGCTTATAGAGGTCACGTCCTATCCATCCTATAAAACATCCTACCTAAATGCGACTTTACGTCATTATGACGTCACCGGCACCAAAGTTTCGCTGCCTGCTAATGATTCTAAGTAAGATTACCAAACACTTTTTTAGTTCGGATTACCTAACACTTTTTTAATAAATTTTTTTTAATGGCAAGCATCAGAATTAACGCCCTTTCGCACTTGACTGAAAATTTTACGACGGTAAAATCGAGCGTTTCACAACACTATTGTGAGCTGTCAAAAACGACTTCTTACGATGCCTCTACTTTAGGTGGAGTTTTCGCCTTCGGAATTACAAATCCTTCCCTTATTTGATATATAAAACGTGATTAACAAGCGTATCTACGGAATCCCCGAGGAATTCCAATGGTGTCCGAATCGCATTGCCGATTCTAAATGAGGACAGGATTCCTTTGCAACCACAGACCATCCTCATACATTGTATAGGCAGTTGTCTGTGTATGTAACAAAGTGCGATTTACTGTTCGTGGTGAGCGATAAATACACCTTATACTTATCATATGAAAAATTAAATCTTAGATTTTAATGTGTGTTTTTAACCTTTAACTTTTTCAATGTCTTATAAGAGCGCTCGTACACCTGTAAGTTCTTACGTAAGTTATAGGGACGGAGCTATACTAAGGAATGAGAGGTGAATATCACTATCTCATTCCTTAGTATAGCTCCGTCCCTATAACTTACGTAAGAACTTACAGGTGTAAGAGCACTCTAAGAGTTATAACAAGTGACCGTCATTTTCAATAATTGACCGATATTTATTATAAGTGACTAGATTATGATTATAACTCATAAGTATAACGCACATATTTTTCGACGCACGTATTTTTTAGACACAAAAGATTTTGCTCTACGGCGAGGAGGCCACAGACAACATAACCTAAAGACGTAGCTTTAGACAATTATTTCATTTAAACCGATGCTGCCAAAAATGCTGAGGTGCGGGCGGCGTAACATGAGCTAACTGTGTTGTGATTCGTCGTTTCAAGGTCAATGAGGTGTAAAACAAAAATGTCCGCCGGTCGCTAGTGATTTCCGAATGTCGATAAAAGTATCGATGGTTGCAATGTCTATCGCTTTCACAATTCGATATTTGTCAGTGACTTACCGACAAAACCGTAAATCCATATCCGTACTAATGCATACCATAAATGCGAAAGTAATTCGTCGATTGTAACATGAATTAATGTAACCACCAAAATGACGAAATTGAGTTAAGTATACCGTTCGACTGCAAATTTCCTGCTCTATCGAACGGTGTATATAAAATATTGATATCTAGAAAAAAATGTCGAATACGTTAACAAAAACTTTGCCATTTTATTAGGTTTCTACGTTTTTATTAACGTATGTGAAGGTTTCCAAAAATAATAGATAATATTTTAACGTAAGTACGAATTTGTAAGTACAAAACATGTCTTTCCTAATGTACTCGCCATATTTTTATAAACTTCACTGCTGTAAGCGCCGTCTGCATTATATGGCTCATAAGCAATTCGGTTTCAATTTGTGAGTTACACTAAATTCCGAAATCCACTTTTGATGATTTTCATTGATTTGTTAACGTATCTCCAAATTTATTTGAAAATATTTAACGTAAGCACCAGCCATTTCCTGAACTATAAGTGTGGTCGCAGTTAGTAACTGTCTATCAAATAGACCTATCAAAAATAAAACAAACAAGATAAACATCATTTCAATAGGATAATTAACTAAAAAGATACAACATACTTTATAAATGTCCATTTCGTTTTTTGGCCCTCCTGAAAAGTCAATTTGGTGGTTACATTAATTCATATTACAACTGACGGTATGTCTGTCAGTTTACTGCGTCTACACGCTTAAATCGCTGAACCAATTTAGATGAAATTTTGAATGGAGATTATTTAAGACCCGGGAAAGGACATACGATATTTCATTCATCATCATCATTATCATCATCATCCCCGAAGATGAAGACATATTATGATACTAGCTTATGACGCTAGCTTGAAATACATTTTATATTTAAAAAAATTGTACTGTCTGTCTGCTGTGTCTTCATCTTCACATTTAAACCGGTTTAGATGAAATTTGGAATAGAGATAGTTTAAGACCCGGGAAAGGACAAAGGATAGTTATTTTATCATCATCATCCACCCAGACAAAGTTGCGGTCAAATATTAATATCACAATATATCTTTTCTGAGACATTAAATAAAACAATTTTACAAAATATACTTTTATTTCTACAATCATTAACTCGTAGTTACAAAGTTACCAAAAAACTACCATTAAAATACGTTGTTTATAAAATTCGTCTATTATTCGTTTTTGTTAATTTGAAATATTCCGGTTTAAAGTGCCGAGAACATATCACACTGCTAGGAGCAAGAAACCAATCATGTGACCGTTTTGTAGCATTCATCCACATTTCTTTCATGTTTGGGCATTTAGAGAAGATACACAATAT
Source organism: Thaumatotibia leucotreta (assembly GCA_025490895.1). NCBI lineage: Eukaryota > Metazoa > Arthropoda > Insecta > Lepidoptera > Tortricidae > Thaumatotibia > Thaumatotibia leucotreta. Next base: position 52,108 of record JALPQI010006419.1, read on the forward strand.
TATTTAACATAATAGTATTTTTGAAAATTATACTTCTACACTTTACACTAAACCAGAATTTATTTGAGGATAATTGAATATAATCGTAATATCTTATCGATAGTAAACAGACTGCAGGCATAGACATCACTAGTTCGGATACGGAGACTCCACCGCAGAGTCTGTTGCTTGGTACGATTGAGAATAAATATTTTAATTTATCTTTAGTTACCTTATCGATAGTAAACAAACATACTCTACGGTCATCCCTAGTTCAGACGGCCTACCTGCTCGTTACACTAGACAAGGAGGGAGTTATACTTCGTGCAAAGTATTAGAAAGAGACTTCGTAAAAAGACATCAACGAGCGCACTAGATTTTATGCTTAAACTATATTTAATTTTAATTGAAATTTATAAAAAATTGCTCACTTGTGAAACGAAATACCATATTTTTGCACACTAGATGTTTTTGTATCCTTGCCACACAATTTCACGCAACAGTAATGCATTTTGCATGACGTAAATCACGTTAAAACTTTCGTAATTATCTCATGAACGCCGGCCGCAGACTGAAGTTAGCAATGGAGGCGTGGCTCTAATATGGAGTGAATTCACCGTATGCGTGACAGAGGGGGTCGCCCTGCTATGCTACGTCTTGAGGTTATGTTGTCTGTGGAGGAGGCTAACTCTCGTATTGTTTTTTATAAACCAAGTTAAGGGTTTAGTAATTTAATTTGACGGCCCTGATATCTCAAGGTAGATTTGTGTAAGAATGTCCCATAAAATTCATTTTAACAAAGTAATCAACGTTCTGGCATGTAAGCTTGAATCGTTTTACCTGCAATTTAACGGAAGTAACAGGACAAATAACAAGTTACTGATGACGGTAATCCCAGTGAGCCTTCTACCAGTTGCCATATATCGACAATAACGGTTAAGGGGTGCAACCGGGACGGGGTCAATGACCGCGCGGAGACTGCAACTTTATGACGATTTTATACCTAATTTAAATCCGTAACCGTTGTATTTAAGGTTTTTATATTTTATTACCATCACACCACGCCACAGGATAAAGAATAAAAATAAGAGAAGAGCAGCATTGGAAAGAAAAAAAAGTCACTGCAATTTCAATCGGAACGACGTTTTAGGATCTCATTTTCATGTAATCCAGTATTAATTTTATTTGTACCCAAATAGCAAATGTAAGTATGAGCGAACTCGGGCACTGGTATGATGGATATGTAACTTTGCGATGGATAGGTAGGTATATAACTATTAGATAATACTACCTACATTACGATACAAGGGCGAAAAAACTGAAGTTCGAAAAGAGTGGCGATAAACAAAAACACGACTGAAGGGAGTGTTTTAAATCAACACGAGTTTCGAATTTCTTTGTCGCATGTTCATATTGTTCATTGCATGAATAAATATTTTATGTATACAAATTTTAGATACATAAAATCTGGATGTGCTGTAATTAATTATAATGACGTAAATATTTGTATCAATGGTATTTATTTAACTTTGTAGAGTATTACTAATCAACAGTTATCGTGCTTCGTGCTTTATTTATTCACTGGCTATAACGAAATGCTTATACCAATTTTTTTTTATAGCAATACAGAAAAAGGATATTGTCATCAAAAATAAATGTCGCGTAATTTGTTCCATGTTATACTTAAAATTATGCGAAAATTGTGATCATTGATTCATTCAATCATAAAAACAAGTAAGTCAACTTCATTGCTGCCTACCTAAGTGAAAAATGCAACCAATTACTATCCTTACGCTATTTGGGTGTGTTATGCAAGGAACCAATCCATATGAATTTGTCATTCTCCGTAGCCTAGTTGGTAGTGACCCTGCCTACGAAGCTGGAGGTTCCGGGTTCGAATTCCGGCGAGGGCATTCTTTGTGTATTTATTTATCACTAATGTTTGTTCCTTGGTCATGGCTGTCTATGTACATATTTAAGTATCTATATGTATCTATCTATTATATATATCGTTGCCTGGTACCCACATCACAAGCCTTAATTGAGCTTACCATGGGACTAGGTCGATTTGTGTAAGATGTCCCAATATATTTATTTATTTATTTATTCTAAAGATTGATTTGATTATTTTGGGATCCCTTTCTTTCCCATATATTTGTTAATCCGAATTTCGTTAGTCAGAAATTGATATCCATATAATTTACTGATATAAGCATCAATGGTCATAATTTTTGTTAAGTATAACGATTAATAGATCTAACATTACTAACCTATAACATTACATACTCTAATTACAAAAGGTATAAAATTGCTGACTATAACATTCAAAGGTCTATCTATAATTTTTTAGAAATATTTTAAGTCATACATTTGAAGGATCAAATGGTTCTTACTCATATTGTTTTAATAACTTACCGAATTTCATCCAAAAAATTGAATATAAAATACGAAATTTATAACTTTCCTTAATTTAAATTATTAAATTTATGGACTATGATGCAACTTAGGAAACTTCCTTACCTACTCGACCCTAAGGCAGGTCAGTTTAGGTACGACGACGAGCGAAGCGAGGAGGAGTGTTAGGTTGAACTGTGACCACAGCGCGCGAGCCGAGCGAGCGAAGCGAGCGTGCCGCGGCAGCGGCCGGCGAAGCGCCAGGACCGAATTTTAAAATAATAATCTTACTAAATATTTACTTACTAAGTTTATTACCAACTTTACTCACTAAGTTTATTCGGTGGTGTAAAAAAATAAACATTTAATGCATTTATTTATTAATAACAAATAATAATTCATACATAAAACGAAACAAAAAAAAATCGTTGTCATTATTATTTTACAACTTGCGAATATAGACGTTGTAACAGTTATAATAAGGAAGGTTATTGCTTTTAACATTCTGGAAATGATGCTGTATGGATTTTAAAAGTTATGGGCATCGACTTTTATGACTAACAATAATTATGACCTACATAAAACTGACCACCGATTTATGATATAAATTTTTATGACTTATGACAATATGACTAAAAAAAATTCGGGCCTACAACGTTATTCGCTTCAAAAATCGAACTTCAAACTTTATGGGAACCAATAGAGACCCGATTATTTTGATTTAAGGTGTTAATTAGAATGAAAAAATCATGTGGGTTGTTTCTCTTTTGCATAACTACGTCCATTTATGAGTCATGGAGGAGGAGCTCTTTTTGTATATTTTTTATAATTAAAATATATGAATGATCAAACCAATATTTATATTAGCATAGACAGCATAAATAATAAAGGTTTTTTCTTTCACTTTAATCTATCCTATCACTCAAATGACTAAGAGCTTTATTATAAATTGGTGAAGTGCTTGTTGGACTTGCACTAAGGTTTCCGCACCATTATTCATTTTTAGTGTATGCAGAGCAAAATATTCTGTGAATTTTTGAAGGTAGATGCTTCAAAAATTCACAGAATATTTTGCTCTGTTTTCATCTTATGTTATCATACTAACAGTGCCCTGATAGATACATTTAGGCGCATTGGGATCTTTTGTGTTATCTCCTTCCCTTTTTTTACATTCACCAAATGTGCTGCCTCAAAAGTTGTAAATTGTTGAGATTTCATGTCTATCATCAATAAGCTATGTGAAAAATTAGACCTACAATACTGTATTACATATTAAGTTCATTTGTTATAATTTGTGGAATGTAGTAAATGCTTTGTAAGTATAACCAATTTGGATTCATAGGTGGTGTCACAATTAGAGGCAATTACAATTGGTTGTTCACATGCAAGCATTGTCAGTTGCCAGGCAGCATCATTCTGTGATTTGGGGACCACATTAGCCAAACAACCAAGTGTAATGGGTGCTTAACTGATAATATCACTTTATAAATTTTAATAGTGTCATATTAGGATACATTACAAAGATATATCTAATGCAAGGGTTGTTTCTACCAGCTCAATATATATTTTCATAATGATTCCAAGAATATAAACATTGATTTAATTACCCTATGAATTATTAATGTGCAACTTGTAGCCTCTAAACTGTGATGACATATTGTTGTACAGTCAACTACAAAGAGATGTATCCACGTTAGTCTTACAAAATGAAGTCAATTTAAATTTGCCATAATGAACTACCTTTGGTTAGTGACATTTCTAGTAGCAATCAAACCTTACATTATCATCGACCCGTTTAATATACAACAATAATGTATCCCACTATGTTTCCTCTTAATTTATACTTACAAACCTCTTTTATTATCTACCTATATGTATTGACAAATTTAGGTAAACTCCTAATGTTACAAAGAAATGTAACCAATAAGTTTAAATTCAGAATAGAATCCAAACAAAACATTTTCAAATTTGGAAACAAAAGTCTAATAGAAATACCTACTCGGAGGATTGCAATTAATTATAAAGAAATTTTAGAAGACGTGTTGATGCCCATCGCTAAAAATATATTCGGAGACGGATTAATAACTTTGATACAGGATAATTCGCCAATGCACAATTCGCGTATTGTCCAAATTTGGATTGAAAACCAGGATGACCTCCACCTAATTAAGCTTCCACCAAAAAGTCCCGACATGAACCCGATTGAAAACTTGTGGGGATTGATGGTAGAGAATTGGAACCCAACAGATATAAGAACTAAAGAAAATTTAAAAGAACACGTGTTCCAACTATGGGATTAAGTACTATAGAGGGGATAACTTCTGCGAATACTGTGTTCGTTCAATGCCCGATCGATTGCAGTCGGTAATTGATGCTGACGGTAGTTATACAAGATATTGAGTCTTTGAAGACATTATTTTATGTATTTTTTTTCTGTTAAATTAAGATTATTTTTTTTGTGATTTGATAATTTAAGAAAAATGTTGGTATAAATAAATATCTTCCTCTTGCTATTTTTTCCTTGATTTTTCATTCTGTAATTAGTTCGTTGAATGCAGTTTTTGTTTGCAATCCAAATGGCAAACGTATTTTCCTAGCTAGCTTCGGCATCTATCGCTGAACAGCAGCAAATGAACTTTCTCTGTCACTCCAATTAGGGTATAATAAGAGTGACCGTGACAAGTTCTTTCGATTTGATGATTTCGGATTTCGCAGTAGTGGTCCTGAGGGCCTATTGCGAGCCACGAACGAAGTTTTGCCTCTTTGTCACACTTACGTTCGACATTGCAAGTACGAAAGAGAGGCAAAACATCGTTCGTGGATCGCAATAGGCGCTCTGGTTATAACTTATAAGGAATATATTTTAATCCATATGCGACAATGATTGCTTTGACGTCTGACTGACTGACAACTCACGAAAGCAGTGCAGACTTGTCACTGCATACATCTATCTCAGGTTATGGCAAACTATTCAAAATGGATACATTTCTTTAGAATATTGAAATATGACTTATATTTGTAATAACATATTGCTAGGTAATAAATGAAGGTTGCAGGAGTACATTCATAGGAAGTTTGGTTGGATACATAATAATTGCACTTAAAACGAATCGACAATAGTGTAAGATTTGGTGAATACTGAAAATGTCACGAAGCAAGGGTAAATAATTTTTACATACTAAAAGTTCCTTCATTTTGTAAGACTAACGTGGATACATCTCTTTGTAGTTGACTGTACATATGTTTTTTTTGTAATATTAATGAATATAACAAAGGCCATAGTCGGATTTTCATAGTAAGTCAGCCTTTAAATCAACCAGACTCTAGTATTTTTTTGTGAGTACCTCTTATGGTGAAGAATATTTCTGCTGAGTATCAACGTCCTATCGGTGACAGTTTTTGACTTATGATTTTTTTTAGTTTTTTCTTTAATGTGTTGTATCTCAGGATGTATAAAAGCGAATTGCTTCAAATTTTGAAATAATGTTCTTTATTTAGATATGCATCGAATTTAAAAAAATGAATATCGATTGTCCTATAAAAAAAAGAAAAAAAAAGACCAAAAAATTTTTCATATTTTTTTTTGTGTACCTATGAAGTAGTGACACCTCTATTTTCTTTTTCTAATTATAGACCATACATTGGCCTACTAGTTGCCTAAGTATCAAAATTTTCCAAGCGGTACTTCTTACCAAAAATCGGCAATATGTGTGGTCAAGTTCTGCATTCAATCGGTGTTTTTCAATGTAGTATACAAACTCTTCATTTATATTTGAGTTTTCTTATCAGGTTATCTTATTTAAGAGTAAATGCTAATGACAACTTAATGTCATCATGATGTCATGATGATTGTCATTAGCATTTACTCTTAAATAAGATAACCTGATAAGAAAACTCAAATATAAATGAAGAATGTAGTATACAAACTCTTCATTTATATTTGAGTTTTCTTATCAGGTTATCTTATTTAAGAGTAAATGCTAATGACAACTTAATGTCATCATGATGTCATGATAATTGTCATTAGCATTTACTCTTAAATAAGATAACCTGATAAGAAAACTCAAATATAAATGAAGAGTTTGTATACTACATTGAAAAACACCGATTGAATGCAAAACTTGACCACACATATTGCCGATTTTTGGTAAGAAGTACCGCTTGGAAAATTTTGATACTTAGGCAACTAGTAGGCCAATGTATGGTCTATAATTAGAAAAAGAAAATAGAGGTGTCACTACTTCATAGGTACACAAAAAAAAATATGAAAAATTTTTTGGTCTTTTTTTTTCTTTTTTTTATACGACAATCGATATTCATTTTTTTAAATTCGATGCATATCTAAATAAAGAACATTATTTCAAAATTTGAAGCAATTCGCTTTTATACATCCTGAGATACAACACATTAAAGAAAAAACTAAAAAAAATCATAAGTCAAAAACTGTCACCGATAGGACGTTGATACTCAGCAGAAATATTCTTCACCATAAGAGGTACTCACAAAAAAATACTAGAGTCTGGTTGATTTAAAGGCTGACTTACTATGAAAATCCGACTATGGCCTTTAAAAATGTAACACAATTTAAAAACAATGGCAACTAAAACTAAGTAACAGCTGCATAATAACATTAATAACTATTAAGTAAAAATATAAGTACATGAAGGTAATAATATCCTTAATCTATATATGTAAGTAGACAACATAAAGGTAGGTACATGCTTCTTCTTCCATTATTTATACGTAGTAAACTTCATTCATCTCTGCAATCTTTATATGGCAGTAAAGTTTACATAGGAGCTGACTAATCAGGTCGCCCGTGGGTTGGCCGTCGAGCTGCTCATATAATAAGTTATAGTTGATAATAATTAAATACTCACCAGTCTTGTATTAGCGTAAACATATAAACGCACAATAATACATACACTACACATACATATCTTTTTGATAATTTATAAACAAACTTAAATTAAAAGAAATTACTTCATTCTGCTGTGTGAGTCGAAAATGCATGTGTTGCCTATAATAAATGTTTAAATTCCTTAAACAATTACAACAAAACAATATTACGTTAGAATAGATTTTCGACAAAATTTGCCATGGGTTCAAACTGTGTTATATTTTATTTCAATAGATACTTAATATACATTTTTTTTTCAGTAAATATTAAGCATTTGAAAGTAAAGCCGATGAAAATGAGGATTTTTTCCCCCGATTTTGTGGATATTTATTGTTAGTGGCAGCACTTTTTCTAATGGACGTTCGGATACAATGTATACAAATCTATGCAAACTTTTGGTAAAGTCTGTCAAACCAACTTTGGCAGTAACAGTAGTTGGCTATATGCATCTTTTTTTGTGAGTCTATACCATTAGGGTAAGAAAGAGACGGTGTCTCAACTGAGTAATACCGTGGTAATACCCAAAGTAATACCCTAGCAAAACTTGAGCTGCATATCAAAGATAACATAATAATATATTATGCTACAATATGATATGCGCCAGCTATTTCAGCGGATACAATATAACATACGTTTTTAACAAACAATTTTTATTGTTTATAATGTTTTCTTCGGTTACCGCGAGGATTACACAATAATAAAATTATGAAAACGGACAAAGTGGCGTATATTAACTAACTTTAACTTCATTTCGACGTTTCGA
>JALPQI010006420.1:0-67570 GCA_025490895.1 Thaumatotibia leucotreta
TCAATTTATCCTATTCGAATTACTTTTAAAATAAAAACATATTATATATTAAGTATTTTTATGCACGTCACGTAAATTAAAAACATTCAAGCTTTTCAGCGACAATTAATTTATTTGCACTGCACACACTTCACTTGACTACATCGTAGTCTAATAGGCGCCTACGTTTGCGGTGTGCGTATTATTATTAGTCGTTACAATAAACATTAATAAAATGTGCTCTCGCGTAAGTGAAGTCACCCGAAGACCCTAGCTCCAATTTAAATGGTAAAGTTAAAGACTTGTCTGATATAATTTATACCGCAAGACAGGTGAGGCGGACGTGGGTGTAAAGGTAGCGAGGAATCTGTGGGACTAAGCCTAACGACGTAATTAAACCAACGTTTATTATTAAACGCATCTCATGGGTTTGTATCGAAGTAGTCTTTTGGGTCTGGGAAGATTGCGGGGCAAATGTTATTGTTAATATTTTGACTTTGCAATAATGTTTAGTTTTATGTATTTATTTATTAATTATTTGACATTTGCCTTGTATTTTGACGATCACGGTGAAAATTTGTATACCCTGACATCACACTGTATTTCGAATTTTCTTCCTGAAATAAATAAAACTAAACTAAACTAATAAAAGATGTAAAACAATAATAGGTATACACGATGATTTTTTATTCATCAGCCAAACTTTAGCGGGTTAATTCTGAGATCATATCAAATTGATGAACTCTTACTATGGTATCGAAATCCGATTCGAAAAAAAATTCTGATGTTCCATACAAACGTTGAGATATTAGAAGGCGAAAATATATGGAACATCAGATTTTTTTCTCGAATCGGATTTCGGTCCTGAGATGGCCCTCCGAAGTTTTAACCTGACAAACAATGAACTACGTCTCACAAGAAAACCATCTGTAGGTACTGAAAAAATGTTTATGATTTACCAACTTATAACATCTTACAACTCCAACATTCCCACGATGAACAGCTCTCATTTTTCAGATCACGTGCTTCAAGAGCATGTTGCCTTAAAGGGCTAAAACCTTAAATTTTATATGAATTTCCATCATTTTCCTCTCATCTAAATCTTATTTACATTACGCAAAGTCAATAATCCATTGCATTCATATTTAAGAAAACTAAATAATACGTGACCATCGCACTGCTAACCGGTTTCCGTGGATTAACCCTCTGTGCAAAGTAAGCTTTAATCACAATTAAAATAAATAGTATATTGAGTTTAATATGGTATCGGAGTTAATTCATACATATTGAAAAAAAACATTGTTCTTTTAATAATAGGTAATTTATTACAAATCATTACAATATAAATATCCTGAGCAATGTGTGCTGTAAGCGCACACACATTGCAGAATATATTTATATTCGAATTTAAAAATGCTTTGAGCTGAAATATCTAAGTATCCTTTTGAGAATAGCATAAGTAAAACAATCTGCTACTGATTTTGTCACGTTAACCAAGGCGTATTTGGAGTAGCTGATATAATTGCTTGAAAACTACTTTCAATGAATTGAAAATTTTCTCAACTTCATCTTAATCAAAAATATGATGTTTATCAAGTAAAAGATGATGTAAATGAATTATCGAAGTCGATGGTGATTATAGTTGGTTTAAGCTTATGATTTTTTTCTCTATTAATAGTTTTGCAACAATTGTCGTACATAACAAATACTTAGGTACTTTACCCAGACACTTAAGCAGGTATTTACAATGAATTAGGATGTTCGAAGGTAATTATGCAATTTTAAAAAGGTTGATGTACTGGTAGTCATACCAAAGCTGTGATGCCTTAATATTTAAAGACTATATAATACCAGTATTCATTTGTTACGGTAAATAGGGTTCCTCTTGAACCGAGCTAATGATCCGGTTCTGGATTTAGCCTATAGTAATCCGTTTGAATAATGATATTAGCAACGAATAAGCTACCAAATACTGGATTTAGTCAATTGAACCTAAACTAGTAACTAATACCATTTTTTCGCTTTAATCCCGTTAATTTAATTCTAGGATTTCTATTTGGATTATTGGTTACTTCTTAGTTTTTATTTTAGATAATATTTCTTTATTTGTGTGTTTATTTTTGTCCCTAAAATCAATTATGTGGGCGAGATTTTATAATATGCACTTATGCAGGCCTATTGGCTGATGAAGAAAAACTTTCGGGTTTCGCATATCTGAAGGAGAAACGTAATAAAAGATCGTTTTAATGCTCACTTGTCTGTCAAGGCCGTTTTTTCTCAAAAAATGATAGAGATATAAACTTGAAATTTATACCAAATACCTATGCGGTCACTTAAAGGTGTGTAAAAAGAAACCCTCAAGTTTACACAATATAAAGATAGGTCTGCAGGCCTTAAGCGATAAGTATGGGTCATTTGCAGTAAAAGTGTAGGTACCTTTTAATTGTTATATGCGATCATGGACTGTTTATACACCATTTTACGTAGTAATAAATGTATGATAATGACAGATTCGTACGAAAAGTCATGTGACCATTTCCATATATTATTATGGTCGCGTGACTTATCGCTTACTTATCGTATACGATGGCATCTTGGCTAGGCCTACTGTTTATAGTTCGAATCTCAGGGATATTTTGATGTTGGCGAAACCCATAGCTTACTGCGAGAGGATGACGCGGGCTGCTGCGGAGCGCCTGTGCCAACAGTGGAGTGACGCTTTGGAACGTACCCTCTATGGCGTGAGAACCATAGGGGCTATTCTTCCAAAGCTGTATGAATGGATGGATAGAAAGAAAGGAGCCTTAACATTCAGGCTCGCACAAGTAGTGTCTGGATACGGATGCTTCGGACACTATCTGAAAATGATCGGAAGGGAACCTGGGCCCGAATGCCTGGAGTGTGGAGCGGCGGATGACACGGCCCAGCACACACTGGAAGTGTGCAGCCGCTGCACGCTGGGATGTGCAGAGGGCGGCTCTCGTAGCCGTGACAGGTGCAGTGGATCTCTCGCTGAACACCAGTTTTATAACATATGTAGGAAGTACGATAATACCGTACAAGGATTTACATAACGGAAAAAATCTGAAGAATGTACATTTTTAGTTTTCGACATACTCACCGGTGTTTTACTATTTTATGGCTCTCTCTCTGTCTTCGATAATAACGATTATTATTTTCATCTGATGGTGGGATTTATTTTGCTTTATTTATCATTTCACCTTTCCTGTTAGACGTATTGATTTCAGAAATACTGTTGGAACTTATTACATTTTAAAAAGCATTTTTTTCTTTAAAAAAATAAAACAAAAAAGTTGGAATATATTTTCATTAATTTTAACTTATAAAGGATTATTTTCATTATATATATTATTCAATTATCTATCTAATATATTAACAAATACCTAATCTTTTAATAATACGCCGTTGTTGACCGAGTTAATATCAGCAGCTAGACCTAAATAAGGCTTCCCAAACTTGGCTTCATTACGTCACGTCTGATACCGTTAAACAAACCATGTACCTACCTACTTGAGCGGTTTGTCCACCTCGGGATAAAAGCTAGACCGAACAATAAAGTATTGCAATTTTATCAATGATCACTATTAAACGTTAAATCCGTAAGCGAACGATGGTTGCCGACATAGCATATCCGGTAAGCAAGCTGAAGTGGCGATGAGCAGGGCACATATCTCGAAGAATCGGTTCTTCGAGATATGTGCCGTTGGGGCAAGAAGGTACTCGAGTGTAGACCACATACTGGCAAACACAGCGTGACGTCCACCTGAAAGGTGGTCAGACGACCTGGTTAGAGTTGCGGGGACTCAGTGGATGCAGGTCGCATCCATCCAGCCAAAGTATTGAGGAGGCCTATGTCTAGCAGTGGACGTCCTATGGCTGAAATGATGATGAAAAGTTAAATACAGATAGAATCGGTAAGTGAATCCGCGAGGAACTCAATTACTATGTAGCCTTTACCGCACGCAAAGCGAACTCATTAATAGTTCGCATTTAAGTTCATTGCTGACGAAGTGTAGTATGCATCTTACGGCTCCGAGAACCACCAGCAGTGAAAGTGAAACGAAGCAATTAAGTAAATAATATTTTTTTGTAAATAATCTTAGACCTAAAACATTGTAACTGTATTTATTTTCTTATAAATAAACAGTTATTTTTTTTTTTAGCAAACAAGTTCGCTACGCTCGTACCGTGCGGTAAAAGTTTGGCATATATTTTGTATCTTTTATGGAAAACAAATGAGGTAAAAGAGACACGATTCTTTAATTCTTTTACATAATTATTCTCTTACTTAAGCAAATAAAAATCTAAAAAAGGAAATTTTAGAAAGTTTGCGCCAGCAAATAGAAACAAGTTGTACAAAAAAAGTGCCCTGAGTTAGTCTTTTAATATTTGCTAACTCTTTGAATGCACCCTCGGCCACGAAATTCATATTTCCCGGCCTATAATATCAATAGATATACGTCTTGAACCTCTTGTTGTAAACAACGGAACGTGAAATATGTCAGCGGCGGCATGTAACATTTGTTCTAGTTCACGTAATTATGAATATTCAAAGCCATACGCGAAGTGGGTTGATATAAATAGAACTTTATCGAACGGCGTCTACAGGGTATAGATTTACTGTCTGTCATGAATGCCCAGGTGAAAAAGACAGGTAGATTCGAGATGGAAAAGAGTTCTGTCAAGAAGGTACGAGGTCCGCTCTGAAAGTTTCGAGAGGAAACTGTATGAATTATGCTACTTTTAATTTAATTATCGCCTTTCTTAACTCTTTTTGATAATGTGTACACATTTTTAATACAATTGAACCAACATTCAAAGCTCACAAGTCACAGCCCATTTTTCCTAGGTGACATTTTGTATGTAAATTTTCAGTTTTCGGAATTTAGTATGGAAGTTTTGTGTAGTCCATTAAAACTATAGATTTTTAAGAAAAAAAAATTGTATTGGATTTTTTTCTATTATTTAACTGAAAAAAAAATATAGTAGAGTTATATTTTCAGAAAAAAATTGTTTCTATACACTATGTAATATCTAAGTGGTTCATTCTCAAAGCTTTCAGAGCCACCCTCGTACTATTATAGGAATAATATTATTACTGTCGAATATGCTACAGCAAAAGATGACGCCTTGAAACCCCGTTACAGCTAAGATAGGGTATTGTGTCCCAAGGGATCAAAATTATATACACGGCTCGTGAGCATTCCGAAAGATTTTAATGATGAATACCTGAGCTTATTTGTGACCGTCCATAAGAAAAGGTCCCTTATGGCAGTTTCTAGTTACGGAGATATTGGCGATTTTGTAAAACCATTCAAAATTATATTTTTTTCTTTTTATATAAAATAGTATAATATACAAACAGGAGTATATAGTATATGTGTACCTTGGAGTCAGCTGCGTACGTTACTTCTTTCTTTACTAAATTTAAGTTCAAAGTTTAGTAGAAAAGGTCCCTTGTGGGAATAGCACACAAAAATGACACCAAAGCTCATCATATACAAGGTTATTTTTTCACCAGTACAAATACTCTAGGGGGTGTATAAGTAAGTCAAAATGAACAACTTTTACTATGGGGCCGAACCTGAAATCGCGAAAAAAAAATCAGCTGTTTCATACATTTCAGACGACCACGAGTCGACAATTTCTATGGAACAGCTGATTTTTTTTTCGCGATTTCAGGTTCGGCCCCATAGTAAAAGTTGTTCATTATGACTTACTTATACACCCCCTAGATTATTTGTACTGATGAAAAAATAACCCAGTATATATATTTATATATATATAATCATTAAATTTTTTTTTAACTTTTAATTTTTTTATACTATGGCGGTTGTAAACAAGTATACGGCTGCCCTGATGGTACGCACTAATCAGTCACGGCAGCTTTTGTGAAATCCATGGTACTCATATCTGATAATATAAACAAGTTTAAGCTAAAATATATCTGTACATAGGTATAATCACAAAAAGTGCTTTAGGTACCTGAGTACCTACGCCACCTACGGTCATTTTAAATTTTAATTTACGTGTAGGTAGGTACCTACTACATTTCTCGACTGGCTTCAAAACGTCTCTCGACGGAAAAGACAAGAGGAGATCAGTCGAGAATAAATAAGTAGCCTAATAGTAAAGGATCCATAACACCTATTATTTGTTAATGATAGCACAAATGATATGGTATGTATATGTCTGGTTTAATTTTTCGCATTTTTCATATTTGACCATGGTTTTTGACCAAAAATCACCTAAGATGTCCTCACGTGATTTATGAATATTTCTTTAGTAATAACGGACTGTGTAATACATATTGTGTTATCTTTCGGGATCACTAGGCAGTTACTTTATGTGAATTAATTAACGTTGACTTTAAGTGAAAATTACTCATTACTGATTAATATTTTTAGAAAAATTATAATAACATTTTTTGTTCGGATTGAAGTTTTGGTACAAGATTAGCAAAAAATTTTTTTTAATATGGTGCCTTATTATAATAATCAACATGTTTTGTCTGTGATTGGCCATAAGGGCCCTTTTCCCAAATATATGGGAGTGAAATTGTGATTTTTACGTAACTTTAATCGTCTATAAACGAAAAAGTGTGACCTGTAGAATAATATTAATATTTTTGTGATACTCTTGTGGACTGATTAAAATTAATTTAGATCGTACTATACCAAATTTGTTATTGGTCTAGGAAAGATTTAAGTGATAGTAATTATCACATTTAATTAAAATACAGATATTTCGGTGACTCTGTGACTTTTATTTCTATCCTAAAATGTAAGGTCAAATATTTTCTACTATATACAATGGTTCAAATTACAATATATAAAAGGCAAAACCGAAAAAATTATTTTTTAATTATTCCGTTCATATGAGCGTGTTGCTCTTTTCAAAGGGGTTTTTTTCATGATTTGAACGTCACATTAAAAAAACCATAACTGAGTTTTAAGGAAGAACCCCTTAAGATACGAAATCAATCATAACCTATGTAACTTCCAATGGGAACACACTTAAAACTAGGTTCAAACTTCATTTGACGATTTCTCAAAAGTGCATTTTTAGCATGTGTCAATTTAATGTTTTTATTAGATAGCTTATTTAATGTAGATTTAGGATGTGTGCTTCTGCTTAACTCAATACCTGCCATAAGGGACCTTTAGCCATGGACGGTCACATTTAGAGTATTTAATGTTATATAACATTTCCTGGATTCGGCTTGGTTCCAGAGATAATTAACCTTTTTTCGAAATAAGTTTTTCGACGTAACTCGTCATAAAACTTCTTTTTGATTACAATGCTACCACAATGTGTTCTAATACACCTTTTGCCTGACAATTAAAAAATAAGAATAAACTTGGTGAAAAAACCTGTCCCAAATGTCCTGTATCATAACAAATTGTTGTTATGATATTTGATTTGTTGAAATTAGGTCTAATAATATTTTTTGTTTATTTAGATGTCTAGAATGCATTGTTAAAATCATTCGCAATGCTCGCGAGCACCGTGTATTTTCGCTGAGGGCGTTCATTGAAGCCCGAATGAAGACGATGGAATTCCACATCAAAGTGGAATCAAGAGCGTGATAACTAACAATTTAACACCACACTACCAGCTTACACAACAGCTTTTCAGACCACCTATAAGAAAAATTAAAGATATGTCGGAGACATGCTTCAGTTGGCGCAGACGTGTACGACATGTCGAGTCATCGAACGTCTGAATAGTCTTATTTTCAATAAGAATAGTCTTATTTGCAATGTTTACATTTAATTTGTTAAGAGTGATAAAATTTAGAAAACGATAAGCAATGTTTTGCTTGAGATGTTCTTTGCTTGGTCCATGCAGGTAGACATTAAACGTCATGTTGAGATCTACCCGCCTATGAAGCGGTAGATTGTGAGTTGACGGTATAAAAGGTCACTAGCGCGGTGTTCATGGATTCATTCTTGATTTAGACTTGGAATAAAGCATTCCAGGGTTGAGTACATGATGCATGGACGCAAGCTTATAACTCTCCAGTCGTTTTCTATCAGTACAGTTTAAAGTGTTGTAAATAGTCTTGTTTTAAGTGTGTACTTGTTGTGATTATTTAAAGTTTGGAAAATGTAAGACCGTCTGAGTTTCTTGCTGGTTCTTCTCACGACAGAGGTTTATCATTTGTGAACCAGTATAATAAAAGATTGTAATTTACCTTGTGTTTAATTATGTGCGTCCATGCATAGTATACACCTTTGTAAGTAGGTACGATGAGCTAGGAATTAAATATGCCCCCCCCCGTTCTCGGCTGTCCCTCTGACATCAGAAAGTGGGATGTTGACTAAACGCCTACAATAAGTGGTGATGGTAAGTGTACCACACGTAAAGAGTGAGGTTTGAAATCATCGACAGTCGGTAAGGTTGAACTATCGTTACTTTTTTATTTGGTGTAAGGTGTAAACTACTCGTATCTTTTGAAGCAAAGTCTGTTTCGAGACGTAATTTGAGATATCAAGTTAGTTTTTTATGGAATTTCTATTGTTGCAATACGTGTGGGTAGGTATCCCACCCACTTCACAAAAAAAAAAACAGTAATTTTAATAATTTCAAAGAATATCATGGCTCATACTAGTTACTTTTCTGATTTTTGAAATACTAGCAGTTCTGAAATACGGGCTGGTAACCCGTGGTTTTGTTTTGTGGTCTACCAAAAATTGATTAGAGATTTCTTATGCCTGTTTTTTTAAGTTTTCTATGCGTGTGAAATTTATGTTACAGAATGTTTCGTGATGATTTCGTTCCTGACGACACTGATGACTATGTTGTGGCAATGAAACGAGCTCAGAATGTTTCAATTTCAAGAACAACACATTCATAGCAGCCAGAACTTCCGTTCAGGATGACTATGCTGTTGCGATGAAACTACCACAATTTCTTGCGAAACGTCCAGGAAATGAAGGAGAATAAAGACTCCAGGTCTTCGGGAGTTGCTTTTTGAGCAATGGAAATAAAAGGACAGGTTGCGTTCCAATTATTTTAATGCAAAATTCGAAGCAGTAATTTAAAGAAATGACAGTTTGACATTTCTATTTTTAGCGTGAAGTTTTTATGTTCTCAAAAAAGTTTTATTATCTACGAGATTAACTTGGTTGTAATAAAGTGAAGCCCATTATTATTTTAATACAAAGTTAAAAAGATACCAATACCCTAACCTCAACTTTTTCTTTTTGTGATCAGGTTAAGTTGAGAGCTCGCGTGCAAAATATCTCTGTCATAAAACTGATACCGTACAATTTGATGATTACAGTTCAACATGGTGAATTGGAGCGAGCTGCCGGCCTGCAAGTTATTGCTGTCATCATGTCCCGACGGCGTGCCAGAGGCTGATGACTGGTGTCGCTGCTGCCTACCGTGAACACGTGGTGCAGCGCGTGGTGTAGACACGTTGTCAATCCGGTGAGGAGTTCACATTTTGTTGAGCTATTTGAGCCCTGAGCTAATGTTGTTGAGTCATCGAGGGCTTCTACCCTTTCGATTCTATAGAGTTAAAACTTGAGCAAGAAATGCAACATTAAAACTAAATTAGACAGCGATAACGTAAGGTTACGCAAGTTTGTTAAAGACTTTATTAAAGTTTTATTAAACGCATTGAGATCTATTTTAACAATTTCTGATATAGGATGATGATGATGATGATGGTGGTGATGATGATGATGATGATGGTGATGATGATGTTGATGATGATGATGATGATGGTGGTGGTGATGATGATGGTGGTGATGATGATGGTGGTGGTGATGATGATGATGATGATGATGATGATGGTGGTGATGATGATGATGGTGGAGATGATGGTGGAGATGATGGTGATGATGATGATTATGATGATGATGATTATGATTATGATGATGGTGGTTATGATGATGATGGTAGTTATGATGAAGATGGTGGTTATGATGATGATGGTGGTTATGATGATGATGGTTGTTATGATCATGATGGTGGTTATGATGTTGATGATGGTTATTGTGATGATGATGGTGGTTATGGTGATGATGATGATAATCATTTCTTATTATTTGGACCGTCAATAGTTTCAGTTTGACTACCCAGTTCAATTAAAATGGTGGGTACTAGAATTAGTCATTATAGTTTGCAATTTGCAATCGTATAGTTTGCAATCGTGGAATGAAACTATTTACATTTTTGTTGGGTTCAGTTTTCTCGGACTACATACACCATTTATCATTCGTAGTCGTAGGTGTAAAATCGGATCTATTTTTCCGTCTCAGTGCGGCCACGACTGTGAGTGGCGTGCGTTTGGTTTAATGGTGTAAGTGGTCAATGCGTTTTGATTGTCCGACAGCCATGTAGGTGGTTGTTAAGACTCTATTGCTCGGTGTAGCATCTGGAGTATTGTAACTGCTGTGAGTACTGCAACCCATTTGTTGTTTTTGTTGAAGTGAAGTGTTTCATTTTTACTATTGTAGAACTATGTCGGTTACTAGCTAGTATAGTAGTAATTACATAGACAGACTTGCTAGTCTGTTTCAAATGTTAATTAAGTTGATTTTAATTCCCTTAGTTGATTAAATGAGTACATAAAGAAAATATGATACTGCATTACGGCATTTAATTTTCTATTAACTACTTGAAATGCGGAAAGGGTAATTGTTAAATTTAATGAGTTCTTATGTCATTTGAGCTTTCAATGGACTGAGAGCAAGTTCGATGGATTGAGCGTGATCTAATAATCGCATCGGAAGTTCCGGAGCATGTAAAAGGTGCACGTGGACTGCTTTTTATGTGCAGTATACTCTTTGCGAGGAGTAGCACTTACGCGGCTGAAGTGGTTAACTTCTGATAGGTTATTGAATCCTAACAAGCCCATGGACAAAAATTAAATCGGGTTGTTATAGTGTAATCTGGTTGGGCAACTTACGTTTTTGTTTGAGTCGAGAGATTGAGTCATTAGTTTAAATCATTTTGACTTGTAATTGGTAAAACTGAACTTGGTTTACATGAAATGTAACTGTGTGATATTTGATGACATGATGATGATTTTTGGTATACCGTTACGTTCTGGGGGTAAAAATGAGCAGGTGTGTTAATTGCCTAAAGACTGGCATGATTTTTGTCATTGTCTTATCAAAATCCCAAACGTGATGACGAATGTTGTAAATCGTATGTTGGGCAAAGTAATTAGTTGGCTTCAGAGTATGCCCACAGTCAGTTTGGTGACTGTGGATGGTTTTCGTACAGTCATGTGATGATTGTAGACAGTGTTCCTGCGTACCTAGCTGAGGTCGTGGATGAAGTGTGCCTACAGTATTATGGTGACTGTAGATGGTATTCCTGCGTACCTCGCTGAGGTCGTAGATGAAGTGTTCCTACAGTATTAATGGTGACTGTAGATGGTTTTCCTGCGTACCTTGCTAAGGTCGTGGATGATGAGTTTGCCAACAATGTTGTTGAGAGTTATAGAGTGTTCTTGCAAACTTTATTTACTCAGGTCAGTCAGTTAAACTTAGGTCAGTCAGTGACTGCGCTGAAGGTTATAGATGTGTCCGTGTACTTTACTCGGATAGCGGGTATTTTGTGACATGTTGATGACTGTAGATTGTTTGTGTTTTGTGACATGTTGATGACTGTAGATTGTTTGTGTTTTTAGATTGTTTTTCTGTGTACATTGCTGAGGTCGTGGACGATGAGTTTGCTTACAGTATTTCTGATAACTGTTGGTGGTATACCTGCGTACCTTGCTAAACTAGTGGATGTGTATAGAGTCACATTGACGATTGTAAGATGTTCCTACGATCCTCTAACAGGTTATAAAAGAGGAGTGTGAAATGATCGTGTGTAAAATTGTTTCAAATTTGATTTCGTAAAATGTAACAGTAGTCATTTCTATCCCATTATGTATTGAGGTCAGAATGGGTCGACCGTACCAGAGGCTTGATCGTAGCCGTAACCCGAGTCTGCCTGTGAGTAGTCCGTGGGTACGCGGTGCGCGACAGGCTCTGGTGGAGGTCGCGTTTTAGAGTAGTGTCATAGGGTTAAATCAGCGATCCCTTGGGGATGCGCGTAATGTGTGTGGTTATGTGATAACCAATAGGCCACGAAGGAGATTATATTTTTCCGAAAGTTTTCTGTAATGTTTTACGTAAAATGTGGCTAGGAAAGCCAGATGGTACTTG
This sequence comes from Thaumatotibia leucotreta, assembly GCA_025490895.1. Lineage (NCBI taxonomy): Eukaryota > Metazoa > Arthropoda > Insecta > Lepidoptera > Tortricidae > Thaumatotibia > Thaumatotibia leucotreta. The sequence goes on from JALPQI010006420.1 coordinate 12,180, forward strand.
TTTGCTCTTGAATTTAAATTGCTGGTAAATAATTGACCATAAGTGATCCCAAATTCAGTTGCAAAGATTAAAATTATTTTTTTCTTGAGTTGAGATGATTTTTACGTAGACAGATAATTTGGTCAGGAGTGACCGAGTGGTAACAAAGACTACTGGTGTACGTGTTTGTTTCAGATACAAGCGAGGACGCTTGTCTGTCAGTATGGCCGTGTCGGAGACATGCTTCAGTTGGCGCAGACGTGTACGACATGTCGAGTCATCGAACGTCTGAATAGTCTTATTTTCAATAAGAATAGTCTTATTTGCAATGTTTACATTTAATTTGTTAAGAGTGATAAAATTTAGAAAACGATAAGCAATGTTTTGCTTGAGATGTTCTTTGCTTGGTCCATGCAGGTAGACATTAAACGTCATGTTGAGATCTACCCGCCTATGAAGCGGTAGATTGTGAGTTGACGGTATAAAAGGTCACTAGCGCGGTGTTCATGGATTCATTCTTGATTTAGACTTGGAATAAAGCATTCCAGGGTTGAGTACATGATGCATGGACGCAAGCTTATAACTCTCCAGTCGTTTTCTATCAGTACAGTTTAAAGTGTTGTAAATAGTCTTGTTTTAAGTGTGTACTTGTTGTGATTATTTAAAGTTTGGAAAATGTAAGACCGTCTGAGTTTCTTGCTGGTTCTTCTCACGACAGAGGTTTATCATTTGTGAACCAGTATAATAAAAGATTGTAATTTACCTTGTGCTTAATTATGTGCGTCCATGCATAGTATACACCTTTGTAAGTAGGTACGATGAGCTAGGAATTAAATATGCCCCCCCCGTTCTCGGCTGTCCCTCTGACAGATATATTATATAGGTATTTAATATTAATGTACATAATGGATTCTGAAAAAATCGAAATCGATTACGCGATATTTCTTTTTATATTTCATTGTTATATTTTAGGCTGGCAGTAGCAAATCCTGTAATAGAAAAATAACACTTTGTTCCCTCTTAACAGGGAAGAAAAGGCCCGTATTCGAATAGGTGGTGTGAATGATACTTTCCTTGAGCATCAAATATAAATATCTATTGTAGAAAAGTAAAAGGGTAGGTGTTGTCATCAGATATCAAATATAACAATACAATATTTAGTAAATATTATTTACCTCCGTGCCAAACATAAAATTAAACATCTTGTGGAAAAACTCAAATTGTTTTATTATCAATAAATATTTACGAAAGCGAAATCTAAGGACGTGGGTTCAAATCTCACCTGCGGTGTTTGTAAACTTTGGTATTTTTCCTTTAGTATATGACATCTTTAAATATTTAAATAAGATATCCTTTAGTAAATAGGTAAATAGTAATAAGAAAGTATGCCATGCTTAACTGGCCTATTCAGCCTACATATGTACATAGGCTGAATTTAGCAGAATATTGTCTGTTTACATTTGTCTGATGTCAACAAGACGTAAATATTGTCGTTTTAAAATAATAATTCCGTTTTAATAAATGAGAGCTATTCTATATAGAATTAAACGTTAGCGGCATAATCAAATCATACTTTGATAGTTAGCCAAAGGTCGAAAGTCACCCATTGCGCCAATAATTCGAGTGTCAATGGGTCACTTTCGTTAGAGTTAAACACTCTTATTTTTCATTACGACTTTGAGGAAAGTAAAATAATTCATTAAGTATCAATAAAAAAAATCTTTAGGGACAGAAGAGCAAATTTCGACCCGTCGAACTACTTAAGAAAAGATGAAATAGTACATTACTGCCGAGGCCGAGAAGTGACTGGTTACCGGCAGACAATTTTCTTTCTAAGAAATTATAAGTCAACCACATAACTTAACTAAGACTTTGAAACACAACAATAGTCAAATACGACACCTACACCTAATTATATATTTTTTAAGTTTCACCTGTTTAAGAGGTAGATATGCACATTTTTACACGACGCCATCCGTCGGGTCCAATCAATCGCATGACGACTGAGATAAACAAGGTTTACTCCGATGATCGGGTCCGATCGGACCGGATCGTATCGTATAATACTGCTTTTTAAATATTAATTTGAGTAGGTAGATATTGTAGGTTAAATTATCAAATTTAAATAAATATAACTGCGAAAATTAGCCCTAGCAACCCTAGCGTTCAACACTAGCGTCTGACGAGCAACTTTCGACCCGCCTAACTACGTACAAAAATTGAACTTTTCGATCAGGAGAGAAGAAAATAGCCGGATGGAAAATTGGCGTTTTCATTCCTAGGATTTTTTGTTTTATTTTTGAAATGACACTTGTTTCACGTTTTGGCATAACCATCTGGATATAAATACGTCGTGATCAACTCGATTGGGTAGATTATACCTACATTTGATTTGCATGGCTACATTTGGCACGGAAAATTCAACGACTGATGAACTCTACGATCGAATAGGCGTGAATCGGAAATTGGAGCCTACGTTCCATTTCATACGAGATGTAGCCGTACTATGAGTAGGCAAGTAACAGTTAGAGAGTTTACTCGATCGTAAAGTAGTCTATCACGCTCGCTCCAATCCATCAGTGCGAGCGAGATGTATGCTGCTTCACGTATCGAGTAAATGCTAACGTAACCGTTATTTGCCAACTCATGGTTCGGCTGCTTGTGAGAGACTAACTAGAACTCGGTGCCTATCTCACGGACAAGAGGTATTTGAATAGGCTTTCTTGAGTTCCCTGGATAAGTTGGAATTGGACGCATCATTTTATGAGCTATTTCTAAGCCACATGCTAATGTAATCAACTTTGTACGGCATAAACATAACAGGATACGGTATTTACCATAAATAAACAGAGCCATCGCATTATTTATTAGTTCATCCAAAAACAACACGATTTTGTGCAATTTATGATTATGGTGTTCTATGTCACCGTTTACCTCTGATTTAAATTTGTGTTCACAATAAAAACACGACGAATAATATAAATTTACGATAGAAACAAATATTTCTGTCAACGTTCTGTCATGTTTTATTTGTAACGATGAAAGTATAATTTATAGTTAGTCGGGTTTTAACACTGGTCCAACAATGCATGTCAAACTCGCGTGCAAGGGTCTCATGTTTTCCGTTCAAGGAACAATTGTGGGGTCTCGCGTAGTCGAAGCCAATGCGTAAGGTCCTCTCGACAATTGTGTCATTGTTACATATATTATAAACATGTTTGAAAAATAAAGTGTAGTCTTCCACATTCGAAAAGTTTCCATGCCTGCGGTGAAGAAAAGCTACGAAATTCTGATCAAAACAGAAGGTTGGGAAATCGTTAGTGAAAGCATACCTTGGGAGTCATGACCGTTATCTTTAAGGAACCGCCGAAAATAATCCTAAAGCGTTTTCCTAGCTAAGTGAACAGTGCGTATCTGGTTCAATTAAATATTTAGGTAATGTATTAATTAGCATTTAGCCGCCGTTTGGTGACGGCAGCAAGAATACATTTGTTACCACTTCAACTCTTCCCACGGGTGTTGTAAGAGTCGACAAAAGGATCAAGTGTCACTGACCATTCTTTGATATAATTTTTATGATGGGCAGCAGTGTCTTCATAGGGGACACATTATTGCGATCGCCAATCCGCTTGCGTGGCGATTATGGGCATTTACCTCCTAATACCTCTATACACATAGTTAATAGAGGCCTACATCCAGCAGTGGACTATGATAGGGTGTTGATGTACGAAGATGTATTTAGTATTTAGATTTTTGGCGCAGATGCCGGTCTCCAGGCCTCAATAAATCTTACTGCGTAACCGGGAATTCGCAAGAATTGTAGGAAATGACCTTCTCTAAAGCTTCGTTGAATTATTTCAATGGATTTACGAGTATCACGAAGGTCCACACGGGCTTCAAGCTCTTTCCACATGTCCCCACGCCACAGTTGTCGCATAAAAGGGAACCACAAACGCACTCAACTGTACCGGTAAATGGAACCGTCTCAAGCTTAACCGCTCGTTCATGACCCAAAAACGTTGGCAGGCGGTCAAACGATACAGTAAACACGCACTTTCAGAATCACAAGGTTATAAAAGCCCTTTTGTTTGAATGTCGTGTTTGAGCGGATGTGATGTAAACAGGCATCATTATTGTGTCAATATTACGAAATATGACAGACGAGGTCGGGCACTTTTTTCAGGGAATATTTTTTTATTCGTACGCGGCTTATTTAACAATTGATTGTGTTCGTTTGTTTCTAGAGCCTTATGTTATTCATATGTTATTAAGCTTCGCGATAGCCGCTTTACCATTGAGGGTGTAAGTCAAGCTATACGAAACAGCACAACATAGGACCTGATACGCAAACTACCAATGTCATTGGTGCTGTGTAGAACCCAAGAGTGAATTTAAAAGCCAGTATACCTTATCCTTCAAAATGTCTTGTTAAATAATAATCATAATGAGAACAGCTGCGACACCAAATTTTCAATGACTTTATCAATTGCATCGTCTGTGAGATAATAATAATTATGTTCTAGTAATATAAGATTACTATCTAAAATAAAGACTCTTACCCCCTTATTCATGAACGACTCCTAACTTAGCGAGCCACTAAGTATTATCTATCCCTCTCGGTCTTACGAGTATGTATAATTGTATATGTAGGTATACCTATGCAGGGTGTTTTTTTACATTTCCGTTAAACTGGACAGGTTATTTGGGACATTAATAGAAGTTGCCTGGTATATCGGCTTTTGTTAATTTCGTAAAAATATTTTTTTACGTTTTCATACAAAATAATTGAAATGGTGAGTGTGAGAAAACCTTAAGAATAAGATCTCAGAAGATGACTGACGGCACATATCAAAATAATTAACATTAGGATGTAATAAAGGTTGCAATACACTTTTTCAGTCATTCAACTTATTTTTTTAATGACTCAATAACAGTAAGAGTTAAGACACTAGTCTCTTAGAGAAATTGATTATTTTTGACCTAAATAAGCTTCCCTTTAAATTAACGGAAATCAATAAAACACCGTGTATAAGACCGAAAGAGACGAACAATACTTAGTGATTTGCTAAGGAGACATTTATGAAGAAGGGGCTGAGACGATTTTATTTACTTTTATTAGCTACCTGAAAATAAATTATGCCCTTACATGAAACATTAAGATGAGTAACTACTTTCCGTGCTGACCATACAAAGCTGCTCTCTTCGCTTAATCATTCTGTTTATAATTATTCGCGAAGATGACCCGCGCCTGCGTGAGATCACCGCACAAATCATTGCCTCATCAGTCAACGAACCGAAATGATCTCGGTCATTGTTTGAACTGCACACTTCGTGGCAGATTTCAGGAACCTTGTAAACTTTAATGGGGCTTGAAATTCTTTGCATGATTCATCAGTTCATACGTTATAGTTTTAGTTTGTAGTCGGACTAGTTTCAGTTTGCATACTACCCTGTATGCAAACTGAAGGGTGTCCCTTATTTTACAGTTTTTAGAAAACAATAACGCATATCCCCTAAATAGGCTTACTTTACCTCAAAGCACTCTTAAAAAAAATTGAGCTCATTCGTGTCATGCTACACCGTGCCAACTTTTATCTGAAATTCCCATACAAATGACTATGGGAAAGTGTAGTCAAACAGTAAGTTGATAATTATTTGTGAGCTGCTTAGCAAAAATGTCCCAACTTGTCGCTTGATGTAAGCCAATTCCGTCCTTATATTAAGCGACAAAGTATGACGTTTTTACTGTAACTCTTATATTTATTGTTTTTCTGTTCTCAACAAGTTATTTTTATGAAATAATGTTTATAAGACAAAATTGATAACGCAGTGGACGAGTTTGTTACACATGTCGGTGGAGAGGCTGATATTTATTCTGAGAAGAAAAGGTTGTTAACGGCATAAAAAATATCACGCACATGAGAAGGTTGTGGTAAAGTCAATCTGTAAAAACAATTGCTATTTTACATGCACATCGATTAAATCAAACCAACTTTATACTAAATCCCTGATAAATTCATACAAATCATCCCAAATGACTCACCATCAAAGCAGACAAACGTATTTCTTCTCATTCACGTATACATGTATGTTGCGCAAACGCAATTATCGCTAAGAATTCCTTGGCATTGGCATAGGATTGGTCTAAAAGTGGCCTGTGGGAACAGTCAATGATAAATATTTGGAAATTAATCAATTTAATAATACACTCTGCAGTGTAATACATTTCGAAACAAGGGTGAAAACTGAGAAGTAATGCGCAATGACTGTTGAGTTACGAATTACCCAAAGTATATATATTGTAGGCCTATGTTTGGTAGTGGACGACTTATGGCCAAAATGATGATGCTATATGTATTATAAGAAATTTTAGAGCGACTAATGTTGTTATGAAGCGCGGTAAAATATTTCCATTATTAAGCAGTGCGAAAAGGAGAAAATTTGTAATAGTTAATAGAAAGCGATGTATTTGACATGGATTTCTAATTAAAAAAAAAACAATACAACCTCTATACTTAAGGATGCATAGTTACAAGCACACTTCAAATCAGTGTTAAGATTTGCAGACATTAAGACTAGCAATAAAAATAACTGGATCCAAACAGGCTGTCTATTTGCGAAGTGAACGGACGCCAGCTGATTCTGAGTGATGACGTCCAGACAGCCATCTGAGAGAATGCCAGGAATGTCAGTTTAGTCAAGACTAGCTATTCCCGCGACTTCAGGACGCCAGTGTTGACGTGCAGCATACGTCACTTTTTAACCTTGCGCGATTGACAGAGACATGCGATGTCATTGCCGGGCAGGCGGGCACGATGCACTCCCCATCCAAATGCACGAACATCTTCCGACATCATTTGGGTTCGGACATTTTGGATGGCTCAATAGTGACCCAAGAACGTTTCAAATCTCTAAATCTCTACAGATAATAGGGTCACTGTTAATCTTTTGATAAACAAATCGAACAACGTCGATCTGCTGAGTCGACAAAAAATTACCGCTCACAATCCCAAGCGACATACGTAAGAAAGCGACGACGTAGGAATGGAAACAGAATCCTGGTTATTACCAACCTTGAATGGCCTACCGCAAACATCGGAAATATTAAATTTCGAGCATATATCTCTGTCACTGTAACAAACGCGTAATCGGAGTAAGTATTTAACAGAGAGCATGCACGAAAGTTTCGATTTTGATAGTCGCATCGCAGGTCTTAATGTGACATTTTCGCGGAATTGGTACCTAACGTTCCGGGAGCACAGAAGATTTGTTAGGCAGGTATTTTTTATTTACACTGCATTGCAGCATTGTCAACTCCAGATTGAACTACGCGATTTGGGCTCTACTTTTCACTTACGATAAGGTAGAGTAGAGCCACTTTGTTATGCCAATATAAAAAAAACTTATATAGTACTAATACTCCATGGGGGGTGAAAATTGGGAGCACAATCTACTCAGTTTCTCATTTATTATGGGACCTAAGTATATCCAGTAGCCACTACTTGCTAAGTACCACACTCGCGAGTATGGTATAAAACCTGGGTTTTTCAGGTCGTATTCACACGACTATGTATACCTACAAAAAGTTTCTAACCTATGAATCTTATGATTCACAAATGCCCGGGAGGAAATCTCCTACATGTAAGTTTTAAAATAAATTCGAAGTGCATTTATTTATCTTTTTATAATAATACCTGTAGTATAATATGATTAATTCGGTGTAAATCATGCGAAAAGCACGACTAAGATTTCGTAGACAGTCCGAAATAGTCTACTTTTATTGCAAGTTTCAAATTACTATGATGAGCGTTTGAAAACCTATTCTATGCTTATACGACACAGTAATAGACAAACATTTGCGGGGAAACCTACAGAGAGATCTTCCTTTATTGACTTTTGTAATGTAGGTAGGTCATGGATGGTATACCTTAGCAGTTGTTACAATAGTGTATAAAACCTTTTTTTTTCGTTCGTTACAGTATTAGATGGGGAATAGAATGAGCGAACCTTTAGGTAATTATTGTGGGGAATGACTTTACAAGCGATCAATTACTGCATATAAATTATACGCTCAGACCACATACGTTTTGCAAAACAGCTTCCATGCCCTAAAATTATGCAAAAACGTTAACAACAACCTTCTCAGCTGATAAATATCACTCACAGTGACATGCAATTTACAATTACGGTATTCGTGCGCGTAAAAAACGAGACAAGTAATTCAATTTTCGTCGGCAACGAAATATTGTCGCATACTTGATTTTGAATGGTTCCGAACAAGTTTATTTGACCGACCTTTTTAGTTAACCTTTATCTCGGTCGACGTACAATAAAAAGGAACAATATTCGGCAGTATCTGTAAGGTATAGTAATTAACGAAAATGGAATTGGCTTATAAATGATAGACGATTTCATACTAAAACATAAGTTTATCAATAGTAGTATAGGGTATTTACTATGTCAATATATAGGTATAGGTGAAAAACTTAAGAAAGTCACCTGTTGTATGTGTGAGTAATGTGTTCGAATAGGCGTTTGTTTTGTTTGTGTACTAATTTTAAACATGTGTTCTCTATTCGAATACGTGACTCACACATACAGCAGGTGACTTTCTTAAGTTTTTAAACTATATACTGCTATATATCGACGCTTATCATGAACAACGCTACATCTTTAGACAATAATATTATCTTATCGTAATTTTAATTCTAACAATGAAGTACTAGAATTCCAATTGCACGCACGTACTATTTGGAAATACAACGTTGTTCATGATAACTAATGATAAGCGTCGATATAATTACTGTTGCAAATTTAAATGAGTAACATTACATGACCCCGTTTATAATACTCGTAATGTAAATCAGCATATTGTTAGCTTAAACCCTTATATAATTTTATATTTTCTTGGACTAATACTATAGGTACATAAATAGTTACATACATATTAAAGCAGTTTAAATGCTGGTAGGTACCTACCTAATTATTTATAATAAAAGTAGTTCTATTAGGTATAAAACTTTAAACTAAATATTACCGTACATTGAGTCAAAAGAACGTTATTGAAAAACATTTAGTGTCCTAAATAGAAAATAGAATCGCCCCACTGCTGGACAAACATCAGCCACCCGAGCAAGCTGGTTTTCGCCCTAGTTTCTCCACAACTGACCACCTCCACACTTTAAACCAATTAATAGAGAAGTCCAACGAGTTCAATGTGCCTCTGTACCTTGCTTTTGTCGACTATAGCAAGGCATTTGATAGCGTCAAACACACAGCTATACTTTCCGCCATGCAGAATCAGGGTATAGATTCAAGGTATGTTGAACTCGTTGGAACAATTTACAATAGCAGTACGGCCAACATTAAGTTGCATACGCCAGGTCCTACATTCAAAATAGAAAAAGGCGTTAAGCAGGGCGACCCGCTGTCTCCTAAATTGTTCACCAGTTGCCTTGAAGAAATATTCAAAAAGCTGGCGGTCTCGTGGGAGGGGTTGGGCATTGTCATCGGTGATAAAAGGTTAACAAACCTGCGCTTTGCCGATGACATTGTCCTATTCTCCCATACGGCATCTCAATTACAGAAAATGCTACAAGATCTCAGCATCGCAAGCCTTGAGGTTGGACTCACAATGAATCGAACAAAAACTCAGTTAATGACCAATAGAACGAAACGTAGGGTCACGGTAGACGGACAGGATATACAATATGTCGATGAGTACATATACTTGGGCCAGATAGCTTCTTTCGAAAACAGGCAGACCGCGGAAGTCAACAGACGTGTCGATAATGCCTGGAAGAGCTTCTGGTCCATGAAAGCGCTGTTGAAGGGTGACCTTCCACTGTGTCTCAAGCGCAAACTCATTGACATGTGTATCTTGCCCGTCCTAACCTATGGCGCACAAACCTGGTCATTAACTGAAGCTCTCAAGTCAAAACTCAAGGTTTGCCAGAGGGCGATGGAGCGCAGCATACTTGGTGTTCGTAGAACTGATCGAATCAGAAACACGGAACTGCGCTCCAGAACCGGAATTGTAGATGTAGGTGTCAAGACCGCTAAGCTTAAGTGGGACTGGGCCGGGCATGTTTGCCGTATGCACCCGGCAAGGTGGGCCAAAATGGTTTCAGACTGGGACCCACGGGAAAACTTCGATGGTGCTGGCCGGGGCATTGGCAGACCGAGAAGGAGATGGCGGGACGACCTGGACGCGTTTTATCAGAATTGGCGGGAGAAATGTGACGACCGGGCCGAATGGAGGAAAAGAGGGGAGGCCTTTGCCCAGCAGTGGGACACTAAACCAGGCTGATAAAAAAAAAAAAAAAAAAACATAAGTACTATCTACAAGTATTACGCTTTACTGGTGGTATTTATTTCCATACATTTGAGCGCGTGGACAGGTAAGGGGGTGTTAAAACTGTGCTTTATGGACTCAAGCATAATTTATAATCAGCTAAATATGAACTACCACGTGCTTCTTTTAGAAAACTTTTATCGAGTTACAGTGAGCAGGAACTGGCTATGGAGGCAACGTGACAACTTTTTGTATCTACTATGCTATTATTCATTCTTTACTTTTCCTACATAATTATGCTGAAAATTGTTCGATAAGGATCCGAATTCGAAACTAAAATATTTATGATCGAGCCATATTAAAAGTGCTTAAAAACCCAAATGAACGGGTTTTTAGGAGCAAGGGGTTTGGTTAGCAAAGCCTTACGAAAAACCCTTCTAAATACCCTCGAAGAGGATATCGGGCCAGTCCCTGGTTAAAAGTTTAAAAATATACTTGGTACTCATAGCAAGAAGACGCTTTCATATTTAATCCAAAGCAGCTGTAGGTATTTTTATTTGCGTTAAAAGATTATCATCTAGATGTCTCTGGCCCGTGCAGCATTTTAGCCACCCAAAACGCCTCAACAAACGGAACTACAGGTCTACGACCATTGAAGTAACCAACCAATTGATTGCTAAACAGAAATTAACGTATTCAAATACTGTAACTGTATTGTGGAGGTAATTAATATCATTGATGTACTGTTAATGACCAGCTTTGTTGTTTGAGGCAGTTTGTGGAAAAAAATGCTTAATCATGCGTTCATTAGTCATCTGATGGGACCTCCTGGACAGGTGCTCGAAAGTATGAAGTTAGCGTTTTTAGGGTTCCGTTTTGGCTACGACTTATGAATTCGTCATGTCATTGACAGCCAGTTTACTAGGAAATTTTAAGTACTACAGTAATGTTATTTGATAACGGTATGTGTTGTATGAACTGCAACAAAAATCTGATACTAAATTGAAAATAAAAACCTTGGGGTTGCGGTCCGTTGTTTATAAGCGGATGAGGTGCCAAAGGTCTTTTAAATTGATATAAAGATTTCTAGAAGACATTTTTCTTTAGTGAACTGTTTTCGAAATATCAGCTCTCAAATTCGTAAAAAAATGTTCCCTCCCCTTCTTTTTTTTTAATTAACTCTTTGGACAATTTTTAGTTTGATTAAAGTATCTCTTACCGTTTTCGAGATTGATTTACTATATTTTTTATATTTGCTGCTACGGAACCCATTGTGCTCGAGTCTGACTTGCACTTGATCCGTTTTACTTTTCTTACAAAAATATAATGTAATAACAACATAGTTTTTGTCCTTGGTTAACACTAGTAAGATATTTAAAAAGTAAATGTATAAGTAAAGAAATGTTTAAAATCTCGCTTTACTAATTGGTTTGTAAGTAGGTTAGGTATATTAAACTAATCATTAATAAATCGACGACTATAACATCTACCTCAAGATGCGGTTAAATATCAACATATGACAAAACAACAATTAAGTATAAATAAAACGTTTTAATAGTGCAAAAACAAATACCTAGTTAGAAATATACCACTCCGGCTCCATTTAACATTTATTCTATAACATTATTTAAACCAATCGTTCTTAATATAACTACCATAATTTTGAACTCGTAATCCGAAACAAACACGTGGCGGACTTTATTTTTATGACTTTTTAATATAATTATAATTCAACGTTGTATAGCTTTCGAATCATAATACAATTGTATTGTACTTTCGTAGTGGAACACAAATGTAGAGAATGTATAGAAATTTGTGGAACAGTCTTTGAAAATTTAGTTTTTTGATTTTATAAACAACCACAATAGGTCCAGCCACGTCTAGCAAAGTATCTTTTACAGCCAGTCAGTATTCAATCATGTATTGCTAAGCGCCTGCAATTTTCCTCGAAATATTAGCGACGTCCGATGTTTAGTGGAATACTCTGTTAGGCGCAATTCCTTTAGTTATATTTTAAACGAAAATCTCGCACGAATTGAAAAGTCGAAAAGTAATAAAAAAACCTAAATTTAAAAAAATGTAACAGGTGACTAAACCTACGAACTAATGTGATTGAAAATGGTTCGATGTTACAAACTTGGTTCCTATATAAAAATTTTGATGGGTGTGTAAAATCCTAGAGAACAAAAACTTCGAGGCAATAGCATCGGCCAAAGGTACAGCGACCAGGAATCACGGATCAGTGTTCTTGGGTTGAGTGGGTTTGTATTTAGTTTTTTTTAGTACCATAATGATCGTATTCCAAAAGTCAGACATTTATCATCAAGCGTGCCTATAATGCTTGTTTAATAATTATATATTTATTATGTTCTGTACGTTTATGGTTATATATGTAACTGCCGAATTGAACGCGAGTATTTACCCTACTTACTATTTATTAATCAATTTATATAGGTACGACATAAAAGAGCTCTCTCGCACTTAAAGAAACCAATACTTTCGTATGTTTTAAAATTAATTGATAAAAGTTGAGTTTCCGTACGTCTAGCCTAGCCCTGTAGGACATATGTTGACCCATACTCGTAAATGTACTTAATTAATATGAGAACATACAAAAGAATTGGTTACTCTCGTTACAGTCTTGTGGATTTATCCGTCGTATTAAAACAACGATTATCTAATCCAATAGCCATAGTAAAGTTGGTTTCCCGTATCTACGCAAATTGTGCGTCAAAAGTGACGTGTATTTACATTTTGGCTCTCTTGTTGGCTAACATTTTTTCCGGAACACCTGCGTAGTGTTACTAACTTCTTGGCATAATGATTTTAAAAAAAAATCTAGGTATAACTGTGTTTTACGCATACACCGTAATGTATATGTTACAAGATCGATAGAGTTGATCCTCACGAAGCTTTTTATAGATGGCGCCAGCGTAGGTTTAAAAGTGTAAACTACTTAAAATGGAAAGTTATTTACCTATTATATAACAAAATGTCGCGGATTGTAAGTCATAATTATATTACCCATCTCAATATTAAGACCTTAAACCCCGAGAAATAGCATCCAATATCCGATCACTGGTGATAACAAACCACAAAATAACAGCTGGGTTTAGGACCCGTTCAGACGGACAGCATTTCAACTGCAACCCAGCTGCAAAGTGGCAGTTCCGGGGCAGTTCTGATGCAGTTGGACCAACTGCATCAGAACTGCAAACCCATTGTGCAGTCCGCTTGCAGCTGTCATGCAGTTCGGTCAACCGCACACCAACTGCAATCTGGCTACAATTTTGTTATGCAGTCGTATTGCAGTTGGTACGACTGCAATACAACTGCAATATAACTGCAATGCAGCTTGGTTATCCATTCAGTTCAGTTTTTAGTTCGTACACATACACTCGAAGTTGTAGACGAATATGTATACCTAGGACAAACTATCCAGTTAGGTAGGTCCAACTTCGAGAAAGAGGTCAATCGTCGAATCCGACTCGGTTGGGCACCGTTCGGGAAGCTACGACACATATTTTCGTCCAATATTCCGCAGTGTTTGAAGACGAAAGTCTTTGATCAGTGTGTGTTGCCAGTGATGACATACGGTACTGAAACGTGGCCGCTTACAATGGGCCTCATAAGAAGGCTCAAAGTCACCCAAAGGGCAATGGAGAGGGCTATGCTAGGAGTCTCTCTACGTGATCGGATTAAAAATGAGACCATCCGCAGCAGAACCAAAGTAACCGAAATAGCTCTCCGAATAGCTAAATTGAAGTGGCAGTGGGCGGGGCACATTGCGCGTAGAACCGATGGCCGTTGGGGCGGAAAGGTTCTTGAGTGGCGGCCACGTACCGGAAGGCGTAGCGTGGGTAGGCGACAAGGTTGACTGGTGACCTAGTGAAGGTCGCAGGAGTCCGCTGGATGCGGGTGGCGCAGGATCGGTCATTGTGGCAATCTTTGGGGGAGGCCTATGTTCAGCAGTGGACGTCTTTCGGCTGATATGATGATGATGATACACTACACACATTATGAGCAGTTCTATTGGAACTGCCACTTTGCAGCTGGGTTGCAGTTGAAATGCTGTCCGTCTGAACGGGCCCTAAAGTGTTCACGTAGTTTACAAATGGTATTTAACGCATCCAAACACCTCATCATTCAGCCACTTCATAATAGCACGACTCTCATCAGGCATCAATCAATAAATCGTTTACTGCAAACTAGCTTTTGATTGCGAGTTTATTCCTGGACAACATGGGCTTGCAAAAACAATCACGAAAAAAGAAGAGTAAAGATACAAAGAAAAGAAGAATAATACAAGAAGATAGATAGAAAGAAGAGTAAGTATACGTATCTATCTATTATATATATCGTCGCTTGGTACCCACATCACAAGCCTTAATTGAGCTTACCGTGGGACTAGGTTGATTTGTGTAAGATGTCTCAAGATATTTAATTTATTATTTAAAGATATTAAAGATAAGATGGCATTCTATAATCGTGTACGATAAGTACCTAATAAATGTATCAAAATGACAGATTTTAAACGAAAAAACAACGTGACCATGATGTATGATGGAAATGGTCACGTGACTTTTCGTTCGAATCTGTCGTTCTCATACATTCACTTTTCGCGTATCGTATACGATTGTAGAATGGCATCTTGGCAAGGCCTGCTTGAAGAGTGCGAGAAATATTTATGGCGATGAAGTTTAACATCAATTTCAGTTACCTACATCTACAAATTATGTAAGGGTCTTTGAGTCTTTAAGTGTAAGGGCCTACATAATATACAGGGTGAAACGGAACGACGATCTTTCCCGCTACCGACCGAGTCTACCAACGATTACGATGAACTTTCAGTATGGGACCAACATCGAAAGCGTACATGGAAAATTGACTTTTCCATACTATTGAACTCTAACTAATCAATCACTTTGGATGAGGGGTTACATTTTTAAATAGTTATTTGTTATACAAGGGTGCAAAGTTGTATTTTACCCGCGAGTATGAAATTGAAACACGAGAAAGCGAAAGGATTCTATAGTTCTAAAATAGAAACCTGAGCGCAGCGAGTGTTTTAACATACGAGAAGTAAAATACATTTGCACCCGTGTGTAACACAAAACTTTTCCCCTCACTATAGCGAGGAAACTCAAAAAAGGTAATTATTTGTTCACATCATCACTCTACATCATCATCGGGATTACAATCATCATCGGGTTAGTGATAATAATTTTCCAAATGCATCATGTATTTAATGCAAGATTTTGTCGCAGTAAACTTACCACGAAAAAGTAAACGCAGCACGATTTTAACACATTTCTGAAATTGCACACCAACGCCAATGCATTATTAAATCATTCTCATTCATTATTTTTACAAAATTATAACAGAACACCCTGAAAAATGTTTAGTTTACTATTTTTATGCGTGTTCGAGTCGGTAAATAAAGATTATAATATTCTTTGACAATGTTGACGTTGACATTTTCTGCGTTTTGTGATTTCATCTAGTCATCTTATCATCATTCACTAAAACAATTGTTACTTATGGAATTTTAGGATTTATATGTTAAAATCATCATATTATATAAAGGTTTGTATTTTACACTAAATTCTCAAACAAATTATTTAATTATCATTAATATGGAACAATTTCCATGAGCATTTTACGTTTTGTTATTCCAAAACCAAGGTCATTACTTTGCCACACAAGTGAATAATATGCGTTTTACACGTTCGTATTAAAGGATAAACGAGCACTTTACGAGCTAGTGAGGGGAAAAACATATTTCGATGTTGGTCCCATACTGAAAATTCATCGTAATGGTTGATAGACCCGTCCGGTAGCGGGAAGGAACGTCGTCCCTTTCCACCCTGTATGTAGGTATATCATCCTAGTATTTATTTACCAATGACTTTTAACTGAAATAAATAATAGAAGTCAAACCGGGTTACGACTCAGCTAAAGGTATCATATTAATCATAATATATTTCAGCTTAATCAGATAAATTGTTAGATCTTCGTTTTTCCAGTGTATTAAATATAAATTGTAGGTATTCAACTTTAGGTACGTTTTTCGACAATCTTCATTTGCTAATGTATTTTGTGAATAGTCCGAATTTGATACCTACATCTTGTATTCGTATATGCAAAATGTATCCCAAGATCAACAGCTAAGTCAAAGCTGTGTTTTGATTATAACATTCAAACTTACAACTCGGAGTCAATTTCTTGCACTAGCAGAAATCTGTTGACAAAATTAGCGCAATCAAATTTAGACCATTTCGGACCGTGTCAAGTTCGATTATATCTTAACGCTTCTGCGACTTGCATTTGATTATAGGCGTAAAAACTGGCAAGATCGCCGTCTGGTCACACGTGGTTTACAACAGACGTATATTCCTTAAGGGTCTGGTCGCTTACGACGTTTTTGCATGGGATGGTCGCTGGCAGTGGGCCAGCTACGCTTCCGCTGAGGTTTGAAATTATGGATGAATTTTAAAAGTATTGATGATAGTTTGAAGACGGCTAAGCTCCTTTATTCAATAGGTGTTCGAAAATATCAGAGTTGTAACAAGTATTAGCTGATTATTACGTAGGTATTAATAAAAAAATCTCTATTGTAGCATACAATGATAAACGTGAGTGTCTTTTGTTGTGTATGTGGAAGAGATGGATGACCTTATCAATCGTAAAGTATGATAAAACATGTCGGACCATGCTCACTGTAGGGTTCCGTATTCCGTAGTTATTCAAAAACGACTGGGCCGATTATGTTCGAAACAGCTTTATTTTAAAATATTCGATAAGCCCCTATTTTTATTCTATTTTATTATCTTATTCTACCACTTTGTCGACGTGATTAATATGTAAACTTGCACTAAATTGCAATTTTCTAGTACTACTGAGTTATGCTGCAGACAGACAGACGGACATGGTGAAATTACAAGGGTGAAGGGTTTCTTTCCTACTACGAAACCCTAAAAATTGAGTTGTTACTGTATAATATGTTAGATAGTTACCTACACTTTAAGAATTGAATTTTATACGCCATATTGCTCCTAACTGCACCTTAACAAAACTATATCAATTAACGTTTCTCAGTATCAGTTTTCCATTTAATTAAAGAAAGTTGCCAATAAAGCCCGCAAATTAGTCCATAAATCTCGGCTAACATCGCCGAGGTGTTGCCAGTGCCACTTCCTTCTATGGCTTGACACTCGTGCCCAGGTATACTTTGTAAGGGCATATGTTTTAAAAGAGTTATGTAAATACGCTCTTATATGCAAACGTATGAAAAGTTATGGGTAGCGATAGGTGCCAGAATTTAAATATTGCCCGTTGCTTTTAAATTTACGTTGTATTCATTTACAGTTTTGAAATCTGGGTTATGTTTTATACAGGGTGTAAGCCTAATACGGGCGAAGCTCGTTTACGATATAATAAGTACCTACATTCAAATAACTTTTACTTAAAACAAGACCAACAAAATTTTCCATACAAAATAATTCGGCGCGCAATGTAATGTAGAGCAACATACGCGAGTTAAACACTCGTTGACAAAGCAGATGACATAACTGCCATATCAACAATAACAAATGTTCGTACCTACATTGCTGCTCCGATAATCTTAAAAAAATTCTGTAGGGTCATAATTAAGAGTAACTTTTAAAAAACCTTGTGCTCTAATGAATCCTATGCCTGGTTTAATTGATCGCCCGTATTAGACTTACACGCTGTATATTATTCTTAAGCTGGAATTATATCTGGCACCCTAGTGAAAAGGGGTATAAATCGAAATTTGCCACTTTACAGGAGAGCCAAAAAACGATTGGCGAAATTATTCAAAATTACTGTGCCGAAATGGCTAAAGAATTAGAATAACTGTAAATGTACTTTGAGTAAATACAATGCGCTCTTTCACATGCCGTCATTGGTTTATGGCTAAAATCAATAGTTTAAAAAAAAATTGACTTGTACCCGCTGAAATAAATGCTGTTTAGAAATATATCCAAATTAGTACCCCTTTTCACATACATTGGACATTAGTGAAAACGGGTATACATTTAACTTATTTTATGATAACTCTTTTTGAGATGTACTTTTACGAAAAAAATTTAGCTAAGTTTGTTTGCGAAATTAATTTTAATGGCATAGCATGTACGTACACAATATAATCCCAAAAAAACCGACTTATACCATTGTGCACAAAATGTTAGTAACGTTTAAAAGGGAATAACAAGATTTATATTAATCACTTTATTCAATTGTATCCAAATTCTATGAAATAAGTTACAATAAATATATTTATTTTTCCATTTATTATTAGAAATTATTTCCTTGAATTAGAAAAATATTACTTCTTTTCAACAGCCAAAACACAACGCATCATAAAATGAAATGTTTTTAAATTTCGTAGTACCAAAAAATTATATAATGTAGCATTTATTCATTATTATCAAAATCGTGTCATAATATTTTTTTCTCATGCCTTATTTTGCTAACACGGTACTCGACAAAAAACCTAAATAGTACAAATAGTCCTACTGTCCGAATTATAACTTTATGCCCTGGATGTCGTGCGCGCAGCTAGGTAGGTACGTTCCGTAACGCCTGAATGGCAATTTTGTATCTTATCGAGTCACCTAAAATAACATACTATTGAAAATCGATATTTTATTAAAAAAACTATTGTCTATAGCCTATCGTAATGTACATTAAGATACAACTGTAAAAAAATAAGTTCTAAATAAGCATAAATAAGCAAAGTACGACCGAAGGGAGTGTTTTAAATCGACACGATTTACGAATTTCATTTTTGCATGAGTATCGTACGACATTTTTCAGTACAGATGGCCTTCCGAAGTTTTCAACCAGGCAAGATGTAAACGACTCCTCGCACTAGTGTGTAAAGAAGTTATTTCAGTTGTTTCGGATAAAAATAGTTACGTTGCATTGCAGTACTCTGGAATCTTAATAAACAGACTTTAATCGACGAGTATAAAAAGCCTGTCACTACTATGTTCTATCGATTATAATTCTTATAAAAGTTGTATAGGTAAATATAGGTACGATCAACTTGAATTATTGTGTTAATTATACATTAACTTTATTAATTTCGTTAGTAGACAATTAAAAAAAATATTGTGATAATATTGTTTTCATTATGTTAGCATTCGTAAAAAGTGGCCAGGCATGGTTTCCGGGTGGCTGTTTTGAAATTGTTCTAATCACATGTTTCTGGAGTAATATAGATATAGCAACAGCCATAGCACAGCAGCAAATACTCGTACAAGGCTATTATAGTGCGCTTTCTATATTACCTAGATCATTAAGTAAAATTGTTACTACAATTTAAAAAAAAAGTATTTGCGTTAGGTCGTTTAAAACTGTCAACACAAACTAATATTACTAACATAGGTTTTAACAAATAAGCAGCAGAATTTAACAGCTTGAATATGAAAAAAAAAATACAATCATACTTTAAGAAAAACAATTAACCACTAAGTAAATAAAATTTTAAAAATGAACACTATTTTAAACATTGTGTATATATAACGAAACTTAGTGTAAAAGGGTACAACTTAGTACAAATCCGTCAATTTACTGGAGGTAAATGTTAAGTAATACTTTTTAATTTAGTGCAAACGGATATAATTCCCGCAAATGGATTGTATCACATGTAAAAAACTGTAATTCTAAGTGATTAAAGTCGACTTGTACCCGTAACAACACAATTTTATTCGTGAATATGGATTTATGTCGAATTGTATCTCAAAAAATGTTTTTATTGTTCGTGTAAAGTGATTTAAATACACATGGATCCTCATTATCCGAGTGACCATCAAGAAAATATGAGTAGTTATAGCGTTACACACAACAAAAATCCAAACGCGTAAAACTTAGCTACATACGTAATACCTTTTGTAACTTTACAACGATATACTTTTTTTTGTTAGTAAGAATTTATTTCAACTTATACCTGACACTGCATGATCATTTGTGTTAGTTATACCATATTACACGACCGTAACTCTGTCTATTTACGTGATATCTTAGATCCTTTTACACCAACCGATGCCAAATTTTTTTTTTGAAATTTTTTGGTATACTTAACTCAATTTGGCCAAAATTCGACTTATACCCCTTTTCACTAGGGTGCCAGATATATAAAATTACACTTGTTTTGGTCGTTCGCCGCTTGCAAAGTTGCCTGGCAAACGTGTACTTAGATTCGGCGACCGCATGCGGCGAACGACCTAGTGTAATTGCCACTTTAAATTATAATCGATATTTTAGACTTTTTAGCGTTCTAACTAACGTGAACTAACGTGAACGTGAGACTCAAACATATCAAAATATTATCAAACCGGGTGTCTCACATAATTTATGCCGCGGCCACGACATTGGTCTAAAGGTGCGGTTAAACTAAAAGAGCATTCGCTGTTCTACGAAATTCGATCGGTACACAAAACGTGATTGGTTGATTTCTTAAGGTGCGGTTAAACTAAAAGAGCATTCGCTGTTCTAACCTCCCACTCTACGAAATTCGATCGGTACGCAAAACGTGATTGGTTGATTTCTTAGAACGGGCGCTAGAACAGCGAATGCTCTTTTGGTTTAAACGCACCTTTAGAACGGGCGCTAGAACAGCGAATGCTCCTTTGGTTTAAACGCACTTTCAGGCGAGCGGCTTAGCGGAAAACCATACGTGCGAGAGGGAGTACCCATATCGGCATCCCGTTCCAACTCATGGATTCGCTCGCTGCTGGTCGCCTTAGTTAGACCAATGTCGTGGCCGGGCCTTTGCTCGACATGTTTTGACCCATTAAAAGGGTCCTCTCACGGAGCACCCTCGGCCAAAGCCGACGTGTAAGCCGAGGAGTATCGGTTCGATAATATTTTAATTTCTAATCGATACTTTGGCAATTGCTACATTTTCCAATTTGTAACATATCTAATTCTATTAAGAGGGTAAATATAATTACGGTATTAAATTAAACTAAATAAAATATTAATTCATTTTCATTGAATGTGGCGGCTCCTGCAGGAACACGACACTTATAAATTCACCGTGTTTTTTTTTTTATCTTCTGTACTGTACCAATGCGTTTAGCAAAACAACCATTAATTTTGCAAACAAGGCTCGAACCATGTTATTATAACCATTGACATGTAAGGATTTATTGCCCTGTCAAAGCACCGTAGATAATTTATTTCTGTCAAATTACCCCCAAAAGAACCACCGGGCTGGCAAATCCGAAATTCGTTTTTAAACGAGGTATAATTACAGTTAAAAGGACGGTTAAGGTAACGAACGATTACCTGTTCACTGATTACCCCTTCCTGCCTTAATTACCTAAGATATAAAATACAAGAATAAGACATAGCCTTTAATTTTG
Source organism: Thaumatotibia leucotreta (assembly GCA_025490895.1). NCBI lineage: Eukaryota > Metazoa > Arthropoda > Insecta > Lepidoptera > Tortricidae > Thaumatotibia > Thaumatotibia leucotreta. The sequence goes on from JALPQI010006420.1 coordinate 33,849, forward strand.
ATTATAACTTTTAGACATCATTATTAAAAAAAAAACATATTATAAATAGGGATTTGTTATTATTAAAGAAACCTGCATATCAATTAAGATTTTGTATAAACACAGGAATTCTATCAAAAATTAAAATTATTCAATTCTGATTATGGGCACTCTGGGAGGCTGGGAGCAGGAGTAGCAAACTGATTAAATATAAATAAAAATATCTATTAAATAAGAAAGTAAAGTTCAGAGAACCAAATTGATTAGCAATTAAATATAGAGATGCTTATAACGCTTTTTTTATTTATAACAAAATATCATATTAGAAAAAGTTTTGTATTATTTTAGTTGCACCGCCCGCAATCTCTCTGCTTTGCTAAAGGTTGACTGGTAGAGAATGCCTTATGGCATTAAGTCCGCCTTTTGTACGTCGAGTTTTATTTTGTGCAATAAAGGTTAAATAAATAAATAAAACATATAAATTCTAAATCCAATTCGTAACATATGGATATAACTGAATCTTAAATTTAGCCTGTTACTTAATAATTTCCCATTTTATTAGATCACGATACACACCGATATTCCTGTATAAAAGATACCGGCAAAGATTTTTCCGTCTACAACAAATCATTTAACACCTAAAGGGAAACTTGGCATGAAAAAGGCTGTCAGAACCAATTTGACGCGAAATCAAATAAACCAGCCGTCGCTAGACGGTGTCATAAATTCAATCGGAAACTTTTAATATTTTCCTGTGTTTTCTACTCTTGATGACACAGCGATTACTTAAACGGCGCCTGGCCTTAAATAGATCGAGCGACTACCGGTAATTGATTCGATTTATTTAAAAATACATTCTTGATGTAATCATTTTAAGATTTTTGAACTGGACTTTTCTGTTTATAGGTTCGACGACTTCGAAGCGTATTCACAAAGAGTAGTATAACCACTCACTTGCTTTGATTTTTGCGATAGACTCTATGTCTATGTAAAATAAGATTGATGACATGTAACAAAAGCTACATGAAGCAAGTGAGTGGATAAAGGTGCATTTAGACCAAACGAGCATTCGCTCATTCTATCCCCCACTCTACGAAATCAACGAATTTCGACAAATCACATTTTGTGTAACGAACGAATTTCGTAGAGTGGGGGGGGGTCTAAATCCACCTTTTTATAAATAGTTCGTAAAATAATTCAATAAGTATTAATTAATTGCTTAAAATACACAAATTTTTTTTCAGTGGGACAGTATAGGGAAATCGGAAACTAAAGCAGATACAGGGAAACTATCTAAAGTAACATTAGGTTTTTTTTGTCGAAGACAATCAATGTGTGGCCGAACATTTGTTGCAATCCGGACCAAACCACTGGATTGAGCTCCATAACCGAAAGTCCTCTTAACCGAACTTATACGGTCCATTCATCCTTACTTGTCTTATCTAGTAAACAACTTTCTAACCTAAAAGTACACGTTCTGTTGTAAATTGCTGTTTCCAAGATTAAAAATTAAGCAATTTTCTAATCACTACGAACGGACTGCAGAAATACGAACTCAGGTATTTTGGTATAGCCAAATATATGGCAGTTTATAACAGAAAACGTGTACTTTTAGGTTAGAAAGTTGTTTACTAGATAAGACAACTACGAATGAATGGACCTTACATCATAGCCGAATAGTACATGAAGCTGTTGAAATTAAGAAACGTCTGAATTTTGATCAAAATGAGGGGCAGGGAATCTCGTCCGCGTAGAATCCCGTGATTTTACAAATGTAAGCGTGGTGAAACATCCATTTCAAATCCATTGGATGTTGTGAGTGTTGTGTGTAGGCCTAGTGGCAACCCTAGCCTAGAAATGAAAACCCCGCGCAGCTCGAAGGTGTTGTTGATACATTTTCTTGCCAGTCTGCCTGCGACCACGGATCAACGTCATGCCCGAAATGTCAGAATAAAATTAAACGTAAGTTTACGCGATTCAGATATCAAGAAAGTATGCTGGTACTTAATGTCTTCTTTTATTATTTAAGTTTGATATTGCAATAATGCTTATTTTTTAGTTTCATTTTTAATTGTTCGTAGGTAAACGTTCCCGTTTTTTTGCTTTCATACCATTTTGAGATGTGTAATTTCAAGAGGGCTTATTTTTACTTTGTCAATAGCGATTATTTATCTAATGAAAACAGAAAAAATAATTAACCCTTGTTGACAAAGTGGAAATAAGCCCTTTTAAAAAGACACTCCTTATTATATTACGTAGGTGTACTTATTTCGTGTATTATTACTTTTTAATCAAGTGATATTATTTAGATAAAATGGCACACAAAAGTAGAAACACTAGAAACCACAAATCAGGGGCACTCAGTTGTAACTCAGTACCGAAATGTCATAAAAGTAATAAACGGGGCTAATTTCGACCACGGATACTTACCTAACAATAAGCAAAGAGGTAAGGGGTAACATTTTCCTCAAGACCTCATTCTCACTCTCAGGAAACTAGGTCGCAGTAGACTTACCGTGTTGTGGGGGAGACCGGGGTATATATTAACAACGTAACTTTTAATTTTCATTTCATTAAACGCTGCAGGTTTTCTACAATTGTATTTTCGTGTCATATTTTTGCTCATACGTAAGGTACATGTAGGCTATTTAATAATCCCTTAATTATGAAATCTAGGAAATACCCAAGTTGTTTTGCAAGAGATGAAACTTTATTAAAACGTCCGGTGATCATAATTTAAAATTTGACTGTAGTGATAATGATATACCATTATTGACATGTAAACTAAAGTGTGTAGTGATTAATTTAAATTAAATTATAACTTATATATTTGCTCGTATTGTTTTTAAATGTACCTAATTCAGTCAAACCGCACGTTAGTTTCATGCCCCGATACCATTAATAGGTATTCGTCTCTTGAAATATTGGTCTTTTAAGGATTGTTTTAAGGAAGGATATTAATAGCACAATAGTTGATAATAGTTATAACACCATTTAGGTATCTAAACATTACAAGTCATCATGGTTTGGACGTAAGTCATTAAAAGTAAGTAAATTTCATTTCGTAGTACGTACGCATTCGCATGTACATCTCTTTTGGCTTAATGGTTATACGCTTAATATATCAAACAAAAAAATAAATACTCATCAAACCAACCCCATGTTCCTCTACGTTCATAGTAAAACGACCAAATCGAAATAGAGCAAAAGAAGACCGTATTACGTTGCAATAAGGAATACGTGTGGTCAGTTTGTACGTTCCAGTGGTTGTACGTTGTTTACACGCCGTGTGGAACTCGTTACAAGTTTCAAGAGAACGGCTTACAAGATTTAGGAATTAGGTTGGTTTTATTGGTTGCTGGTGGAAATCGGAATGTTGGATTAGCTGAAAGCAATTGTGTAGTGTAGAGAATAATAAAAATTGAGTACGTGTTGTCGGCCCTTTCTTATTTTTATTTTTATAAACGGCATTGGCAGTACCCAAACCAGTCTTTCAGTCAGGAGAATGTATAATTATATTTTATTGTTGTTTATAAATATTAAGTCTGTAGACCTAACCAAACAGATAGATAGCTATACAGAAATAACAAATCATATAGTGCTTAATAGGTATAGGTACATAGTACAGTCGAGTGCATTAATATATAGACACATTTGTAAGGGATCAGTATGGAGAAGTGTATATAAAGGGTGTTTTTTTTAGAGGTATAGAACTTTGAAATGGAATAAAACAAAGATGTTATTTTTTAATTGATATAAAATTAACTTTATTCGATAGAATATTTTATGCCATTACATTTTAAATGTCACGTCTAGCGTATGCCCGCCACGGCTGGCTCGGACGTACTCTATCTGGAGGTCCAGTTTTCGATGACTTTTTCTAACATTTGTGGCCGAATTTTGTTTAGCGATGATGCTCACTTTTGGTTGAATGGATACGTCAATAAACAAAACTGCCGTATTTGGAGTGATGATAACCCTCAAGCGTATGTTGAGACATCGTCACATCCAAAAAAATTGACTGTTTGGTGTGCTTTATGGGCTGGTGGAATAATTGGTCCATATTTCTTTAAAAACGACGCTGGCCAGAACGTCACAGTCAATGGTGACCGCTATAGGGCTATGATTACTGACTTTTTCGGTCCACATTTGAACAATCATGATGTGCAAGAATTGTGGTTTCAACAGGACGGGGAAACATGCCACACAGCTCGAGCCACAATTAATTTATTGAAGGAAACGTTTAGTGATCGCTTGATTTCACGTTTCGGACCCGTGAATTGGCCTCCAAGATCGTGCGATTTAACGCCACTTGACTATTTTCTGTGGGGATATGTGAAATATCTAGTCTACGCCCATAAGTTTGAAACCATTGACCACTTGGAGGACAACATTTGCCGCGTTCTTGCCGATATACGGCCACAAATGTTAGAAAAAGTCATCGAAAACTGGACCTCCCGATTAGAATACGTCCGAGTCAACCGTGGCGGGCATATGCCAGAAGTGATATTGAAAATGTAATGGCAAAAAATATTCTATCGAATAAAGTTAATTTTATGTCAATTAAAAAATAACATCTTTGTTTTATTCCATTTCAAAGTTCTATACCTCTAAAAAAAACACCATTTATATTAATGCCCTTGACTGTACATACATGACAATTCGACTTAGGTTCTTATTTAAAAATAATTTAAACGGGAGATTTGGAGATTGCTAACAGTGAGATTAATGTTATTAAATATTTATGAGCTCATAAAAAATATAAAATAATAAAAAGTCATTCGTTCTCAAAAGTTCGCTTAAAAATTGTAATATTTCATTTTTGATCATATCTTGAATGAGTCATACCTACTATGATTTGGACTCTCTCTAGTTATACAGACATTGAATCCTTTAAAATGTTATCACTAGCGTCTACCTATGTTATTCTCTATGCATTCCAATATTTCAACTAGTACGAGTGACGTGCGTAGATACACTAACAGTTATGACGGCGGCAAACTCATGGCACTGAACACCACTCAAACTTTTTTGTTAGTTTGATCTTGAACCTTAATCTCCGTAGCTGTCATGTCATTCATGTTTGTTTACTATAAAGGTCATTGAACTTGTTTGGGCATTATTTTGCATTCAATCTTTAACTAGAACACATTATTCATACAGGTTATAATACATTACGTTATTAGCAAATTAATACCCTAGTATAAAAAGAAGGCGTAAAGATTTTATATTTTACTGCGCTCGCGATTTCTATATTGCCATTACCTCCAAAAATAGATACTTCCAAAAGTTAGAACAGTGTAGTCAATATTGAACTAACACACAAAATTTTACGAAAGAAATAACACTCTATAAGAATAAGCGAAAAATTGTCTTTCAAACTGAAAAGGAGGCCTTCATTTCGCTCACACGAACATACACCGAGAAAAAGTTATTTTAAATTATATTAGGTAATTAAACCCACAGTTTGTAGCACTCCCAACTAAAAATACCGATGTTTTCCGCCATCCACAATAAAGTTTCCCCGAAAAACTTGTTCGTGGTAGGAAGTGCGTTTTTCTAGTTTTAACTATTCTAGTTCACTGTTGGTTTTGGCCGACGGCATCCTATTTTGTGTGGTTTTACTTAACCCGCGTGGATTGAGGATTGATCCATTTTCAATCCCGAAATAATATTCCTTTTATCATGTCATTAATCTCTCCAAGAATTAAGAACAATTCGCACTATACCTAACGATGATCAAGTAAATATTTTAATCCATCTTTAATGGGTTAGCAATACCCATTGTAACTAAATAAATATAACAATTTACAACTACAGGTTACAAATGAAAGTCTTTTCATACTGTAGGTGTCAATCTATCTCTTTTGAAAAGAGACTTTCAAGAGATACTTTTCATATATTTGGATAAAGTACGAAGTAAGTATATATATATCACGAATAGCGAATGTATAGCGAAATACGTCATTTTGGGTACAATTACAAATAAGCAGGTTTATAATTATTACATTAATAAGCCAAAAATAGTTTGATTTCTTAATACGTATTATAACATCAGTGGCCTATTTCACCATGGTGACAAGTACAGGCCCCTATACCACAAAACTATACAAGCGTACAATTCTACAAAATTGTCAACTTTTTGTATGGGATTTTATACAATTTTGTAGAATTGTACGCTTGTAAAGTTTTGTGGTATAGGCCACAGGTGCGACAATTGTAAAATATTACTGTTACTGAGGTCACAGCCCTCCGTGGGGTACAGCTGCCGCTTACTATCGGACGGTCTTTGTGCTTCTTTTCCACCATCGCAAAAGTTTTAGTAATAACGTTATTATATTGTTAATAAACTCCTTTTTATTTTCCGGAAGTCGTGACAATTGTTACCAGACCTAGAACAATTTTCGTTAATCCTAGACATGAGGTTCGGCCTGTGTCAGAATTTTGCTACAATAGTCGTGTTTTTTGTGACAATTGTAATTTTGCTTCGCAAAAAGTCGGTATTTATTGTTGACTTCTAAATGTTTTTATATACATATTTGAATCCAATTGTAAACAACCACACAGCCCGTCCGATGGTAAGTGGTAACCGTAGCCTATGGATGCCTGCAATAGGAGAAACTGTAAATTTAAAATTGTCGCACCGATCATCATGGTGAAATAGGCCACAGGTTGTTCCGATAAAATCATAATATTAAACATGAATAAGGTACCAAAGACTTTATGCATACGTCCAGTGTGTCTATATGTAACATAGATTAGCTATTTTTATTTCTCGTAAAAAATTGCGTACGCGCACCGAAATAGACGCATCAATTCTACATAGTGACAGTCCCAGAGTGTTTATTGCAGCTATATAAAGACGGTGTCTTGACCTAGTGACTCGCCATTAGATGTACTTATATTAAATTTAAAATAAGCTGGATGCAATATCGGAATGACCAAAGTTACTCTAGCAAGAAGAGATATCGCTGCGAGCAATTTTTGTATAGAAATCGCTTTAAAATCGCCCAAGTGAATCGCTAGTGTGAACAGACCCTTAGTCAAGATGGCGACATGTCAAATAACGAACAAATAATGGCTTTTGGTTGCATCACAGGATGTAAGGTCTGTAAATCTACACTTACCTACATTTCTATTAATCCCTAGGGAATTCTACTTTTCTGTAAAGAAACAAATATACAAGCAATCTCTCGCTTTACAAGTGTGAGGGAAAAATAGTAGATTGTGTCCTCACGAGGGATCAAAATTATATATTATTATTTCCGGCGAGGACATTCATTGAAGCCCAAATGACGAGATAGATTTTACAATTGAATCCTGAACATAGTGAGGGATTCTAAATTGTGATCCTGAGCGTAATGAGGGATTCTAGCGTTAACGGTCAAGACGAAAATAATCTAGATATTGTGTGAAAAGCAGCACTTATTGTTATGCGAAAAGCAATAAGTCAGCACGTGTTAGATTGTAGAATGTCGGTATCATCAAATAATATTTTCTTAATTAAACGTGATAATCCTTTCACCTCCAATTTTGAGTAGCTTTAATAATATTGTTTTATTATGGTTCGGATAAAGTGAAGATATTTAATTTTGAAACTAGAGAGATGTAGAAAAAATATAATTAGAAGGTTGACATACACCAAACTACACGTGAATTCATGCTTAAATATAGTTATGGATTTTGATAATTTCCACCATCTTCCAACTTCGGAGAGGAATGTTTCGTGTCCAATAAACAGCACTTTACAGTCAAAACATTGATACGTTGCACAAAATCAATCTCCTAAATTTACGAGTTTTCAGGAATTTCAATCGAAACGTCAGTTACTGCAAAATATTTTTTGGCATAAAACAAACAAACAAGAATAAACGTTGTTACCAACGTTGTCTAATGTAATAATGCGTAAAGGAACTCTTGTTTACCTTACTTATTTGTCTTTTTCATACCCATTTAATGATTTTTATTCCCAAATTTTGCATTGCTTTTGTTCCGTGAATTATTACTTAAAAAATATTGCATTTTCACCGCTAATTAAAAAGCACTTATAATTCTTCGACATCAAAAAGTTAACGAAATAAACAATAAATTTCATTTTTATAATTACCATGAATCCTAAGTTCAGTGTCAGTGTTATTAATACAGCTGCCCTTAAGATTTTTAATGCTTCTGGAACAGCTGCGTCTGAGTCACTCGACATTGGACCGAGAAAACGGAAAATCCAAGAAAAACAGAGCACACAACACAACGTCGTAAGAGCTCTCAACAATATATGTGCGCTTACGCCTATATTCATTTTAACAAAGAATATCACTGTAATAATATAACCGACCCTGAATATGATCGCGAAAACTACAATTGAATTGTACTTGCTTCTTTAATCTTTTCATTTAAAAAACTGAAAGAATGTCTACGTAGTATATAAATGCAAATAAACTTTGGCAATAATACAAGATCGTTTGTTTAAGGCTATTCTCCGCCGGGATAAACATCATAACAATATCCTCAGTTCTCGCTTTGTTATTCTTCGAGCTTATATCGGGGTCAATCGGTGCAAAGTAAGGTAATAAGTAATAAAACAATTAAATGTACTTACGTTGTGTTGATGCATAGTCAATATGACGTTGTCGAAGGTAGCCGTGTTGGACAGGGCTTCCGAACTTCCCCTAAGAAGTTCGGCCAAGAGGTCAGCTCCTGGCCTCACCCCAGCCAGCTTAGATGGTGAAGAAGTAGCTCTCACATGCGTCGGTCCTTTAGGTCGCGTACCAACAGTCGGTGCTGCTCCCGCACTTATCTTTCGACCGGCAGTGACTGTCGCATCAGAGTAACTACGTCGGCCGACTTCAACAGACCGCGTTGATGGTGGCTCCAAATTTCTGCCGTAAGGCGCTTTTGAAAATTGTTGCCGCTTAGCCTCAACATCAGAATTATCTGAAGGGCTGAAAGGAGATGGCGACGCGGTTCGATCTCGAGAACATGTATCACTCTCCGCTTCAGATGGAGAGTCACCGCGCGAAGTAACGCCGTATTTACGCCTCATCCTAAACGAGTCGTCGTCTCGTTCGTCTGAACTTTGATGCGAAAATCGTGTCCTTCTAGTCCTAAGATCTTCTGTTCGAGGCCACATCTGGACGGGCGCCTCGCAAGGACTTGGGGGACCGTTAGCACAAGAATCGTCAGATTTATCTCCCAGTAAAGATGAAGTTCGTGTCTCAGTCGACAATCGCATCTCTTGAAGAGAGGCGTCGCTGTTCTCACGCTTACAACCATTTACTGGCGGAGACTCTTCTCCCCCATCGTCGCTTGCTGTAGTGATATATATTCCTTTTCTTCTTTTCTTATCATGTAGCGGCCGACGTCTTTCTCTAATGCCTATTGTAACCGGCGTGCTAGTATTCTTTACTGCTTGCAATAAATGGGCAACTTTTTCACTTGTGATGGTTTCATCTTCTTTATCTTTATCCAAAGAACAGTCGGAAGCAGCATCCGACCGAGGTGGGTCATCCGGAGGTAACTCTTTTGACCACTGTTTCACTATACACTCATACACTGGCACTGGTAAACTGCTCGCGATTTTGCTACCGGCCTCTTCCCATCGATCGATGGAGAAGTTTTCACATTCACAGTCCACATTAACACATGCGTTCGGTGGAGGGTCCGGGAGTGGTGGGAAGGCAAAAGGTTGAGCTGGTTCGAGGGGAGATGTACCTTCACTGTGAGCTTGAGCACTGTCGGCTTGAGAGCCGTCACTTTCTTCTCGAAGTTCATGTAGAACGCGCGGCGCCATCAACGCTGGCAAGCTGCCACCTGCAACGTTCGAGCCTTCCTCCCGCACAGGAGGCACGCGACGCGGTAACGGGTGTGTTAACGAACGCGTACCGAGCTGCTTGTGCAGCGCATCGGGTGGCGGTGATCGCGGAGCGGGTGAGGCGTGCGCGAGTAGACCTTCGTCTGATCCCACAGCTGAATCAACAGATGCAACCGATCCCCCCTCAGTGACTGTTTCTTCCGTCGCCAAACTAGCTGATTCATCGTTATGAGTACACGACGATCCAGCTCTTTCCACACCTGTTTTCTCGCTCTTATTCCCAAAATCGAAGATCGAAGGTAATCGGTTTGCGGCTCGGTAGTACTTTTCCTGCGTACAATCGCCGTGAGAAAAAGAGGCACTACGATACGGTATAGTTTTTTGAGCATAAGATCCGACGATCAATCGGGACTCAACTCGCGGTAATGTAATTTTTTCCGTATCAAAGATATCATTTTCATAGCGGTCGACGGAGACGCCGCGAGTTGGGCTGTGCCGGTGTCGTGAGCGAGGAGGAGGTACTGGAGGTAAAACGGGTGCAGAGTGTGGTGGAGGTGGAGGCGGCGGCGGAGGCGGTGGTTGAGTTGATACTGGTGGAGTACTGCTGCCACGGGGCAGCAACCGCTTCGTGAGGTCTTGGAGGCGCTGGTGACGCGAGGGCCGGTCGTCGCGTACACCGCGACTCTGGCGGGGCCTGAAGCGCTCCAGCGTGCGGCGGTCCGGCTTGGCGCGGCCGAGGCAAGCCGCCACCGCCTCCTCGGAACAGCAGCGACAGGGGCAGACCCGCGGCGGCGGCGCTCGGCGGACCGCGTACCGCACCGCTCCCAGCGTCACGTACGGAGACCTGCGCACACGATCCTATATTTAGAGAAGACAGTAGCAGTGCGCGCGGCTCGCCGAAGAGCTTGGCGGCGAGTGCGACGGATTTAGAGCGGGCAAGCGTCCCCCGCTACTCGCCGACGAATTCCGGGAGGATTCCCCGCGACCCACTCTGCTACGGTTCAAGAGTTATATCGGAACAGATGATTCGTATCCAAATTAAATATAGTCGAAATTATCTTTCGATGGCGTGGAATTATCGAGTTCCAAATATTAATTTTGATATGATAATGATATTTGATAGATGTTATCGTCCAAGAGCATATATTCGCGGGCATTCTTAAGTACAGCAGGTGGCAGTCAGACAGACGGAAGACACTGGCTAAAAATAGGGGAACATTGGCGATTTAGCGACAGCGCGACCTCGTAACAATGTTTACAATTTCACTGAGTCTTTGCAGAGCTAGTGCATGCCAGAATTAAAACTGTACGCATAACAGTAATTAAATAGCTACAACCATGTTTTTAATTCACGCGCATACAAGCACATTGGTCTTCAGTCGCTGGCTGAGGTTGTCGCAGCATAAAAAGGGAGACTAAATAAAACGACTTCGTAAAGTTATCTTTCAACTAGTTTGCATCACGGTATATACGTCCTATCACCAGATCAAGAATGGTTGGTCAATGACAAACATTTACCAATATATTTCAGCAGTCAAAAAAGAGACGATATATTAAACACTAACATACTTAATAAATATTCATAGAGATCTAACATGATATATAATTATTGTAATGTACATCCAGCTGCGAAAATGGACTAGCAAATCCATGAATTAAATCATTAACGTTTTGCCCATGCACTTATGCAGTCAATAATACCTTTTATAGGTAATGTTTAAGGATAATATTATTTGCTCTTAAGAGGAAATTGGATCTGCCTTTTTGATACAAACGTATTCCTCCTCTTGTTTCCTCCCTCTATATTGTCATTTTTGCAATTTTTTACAGTAATAATATCTACTTTTGCCACATCCATGTTCATCAGTATGTTTACCTTTTCTTATATTATTATTGTTACCAAAACTAGAGATCATTAAAAAACGACGAAAGTAAAAATGCGTTATCAGACACTCATAAAATATTTCCTGTATAGTCAAAATATGACTGATGATATTGACATATCCTTTCCCAAACTATTTTTAAACAGGAGGAAACAGGGGAAAAATCAGACCTAACCTATTTTTGCCAATTTTACGTAGATATTACCAGGCGAAGATGCATTTGTCAATTCCTTAGGTGTGGAAGTAGGTACTTGAAGGTTTAGGCCGTGCAAAGCGACAGCAATAGTTTTATCAAAAACCAATTTTTCTACAGTTACCATTTCCTCTTAAGTAAAAGGCCTGAAGAGACACTCAAGCGGGCGTACAGCGTAGCGTGCAGCGTGGCGATTATCTTACACAAATGACAACAAATGGCCTGAGTACGCGCCTATATAAATCCCTTGCTCGCCCCGCCGGACGCACCGCTCAATGCTGGCCACTCAGGCCTTACACAAAGACAAATCCCCTTATAGATAAACGTCCTTTTTTTCCTAACTTAGCAAGCCAAGGAGCCGAGGAGTTAGTATTGTTTGTCCCTTTCGCTTTTACGGCCCGGCCACGACATTGATCTAAGGCGACCAGTGGCGAGCGAATCCGTGAGTTGGAGCGGGATGCCGATATGGGTATGAGAGGGAGCACTATACGTTTTCCGCTAAGCCGGTCGCCTTATGCCGCGGCCACGTCATTGGTCTAAGGCGACCAGCGGCGAGCGAATCCATGAGTTGGAGCGGGATGCCGATATGGGTACGAGAGGGAGCACCATACGTTTTCCGCTAAGCCGGTCGCCTTATGCCGCGGCCACGTCATTGGTCTAAGGCGACCAGCGGCGAGCGAATCCATGAGTTGGAGCGGGATGCCGATATGGGTACGAGAGGGAGCACCATACGTTTTCCGCTAAGCCGGTCACCTTATGCCACGGCCACGTCATTGGTCTAAGGCGACCAGCGGCGAGCGAATCCATGAGTTGGAGCGGGATACCGATATGGGTACGAGAGGGAGCACCATACGTTTTCCGCTAAGCCGGTCGCCTTAGACCGACTTCGTGGCCAGGACATTATAGACAATATAGACATATTGATAAGACCGAAAGAAACAAACAACACTTAGCGGCTTGCCAAGTTCGGAGACGTTTATGGATAAGGGGGAAAGTGTCGGAGTAAACTTACAGGGGGCCTGGCGTACTGGCGCCGGGCTCGCGCGCCATTTTCAGGTTGGAGCGCGGAGCACGCCATCTACGTCACGTCACGCCATCCACGTCACGTCACGCCGCGCATCGCGCGTCAACGCCGCGTCTGTAAACAAGAAAACTATCATTTTAGACCAGAAAATAATCGACGGCGTAATATGACTTCTCCCACCAAACTTAAAATTGATATTTTTAAAGACGACTTTTAAAATATTGCCTAGGTATGGGGTGAATTGCTCGTAACTGGCCACTCTCCAGTAACTGGACACCTTGTATAAAAATGAACTCTATGTACAGTCGAAGACAAAATAAGGGGTATACAAAAACGTTCAAAAATATGTCCCAGTGCACTCTAATTCTGTGTAATAAGAACGTCGTAACATATTTATGAACGGATTCTTTCGATACTTATTTTTGCACTTGACTGTACTTATAGTTATAATTGATTTTAAAGCGATGTGTCATTCGGAATTTCGGACCGATTTTGCTGTTTTTACAGTTCCGGAACTGACACAGCTAATATCGGAATTCCGGAATTAAAAAAAAATGTTTTTATTATATGGATAAACATAAAATATGAACACGATTATGATAATTAGATACAGAATACAAAGCCACCACAAGATATATCGATAAGTAGTTTGCCACAAATTGTATTATGTTTCTCTTTTCTGTAAAATAAACTGTGTTTACTAAATACTAGGTACTACTACTAAACCACGAAAACTGGCCAAGGTAAGCAACGCTTATGTACCAGATTTTAATTATCAATTAGATTGCAATTATTTAACGTTATTTTTCTTTTAGCCCTTCGATAATTGTACGCTGTTTACATATGTCGAAGAATCGTAACCTTTGACTTAAGTCTCCACTTGGTCTAATATCCAGTAGCATTCCAATAAAGTAAAACATTGGTATTTGTAATTAAAGTTATTTTAACAGTGTATTCCTGACCACATTTAGAAACTACATATAATGTTATATAAACTTTTCTGGATATAGCCTAGTTTCAGAGTTATTACCAATTGAAAAAAAAAATGTTGTTACTCAGTACGAAAGGTTTTTTTTAACGGCGTTGGTGCCATTATGGAAAATAGTCTCACTAAAAGTCAAACAGTGAGAAAGAAAACCTTTAAAAAATTAGGTTTTTGTAAAAAAAAACGTTAATACTCATTTTAAGTGCAGGTTTTATAACATATACTTTTTATGTTAAAATACATTATCTTAACTCTTACTGTTATTGAGTTATTAAAAATAAGTTTTTATGAATGAACAAGTGTAGTGCAAACTTTATTACATGCTAATGCTACTTATTTTGAAGTGTGCCGTCAGTTACCTGAGATCTTATTCTTAAGGTTTTCTCACACTTGCCATTTCAATTATTAACTATGAAAGCCGATATACCAGGCAACTTCTATGAATGTCCCAAGTAACCTGTCCAATTTAACGGAAATCAATAAAACACAGTGTATAATGACTAATGTTTCTGATTCGAATTACCATACCTATAAGTACTAAGTATTTGGTATAAGAACCGTTCTTACGTTACGTTAAATTAAGGTTACGTTCTTAAAGAACGTAACCTTAATTTATTGATGAACAATACAATGTGCCCATTAGGAAAGGGAAAAAATTAACAGCGGATTTTAAATCAGATTTGAAGGGGTGCGTATCATAATGAATACGCACTTTTAGTATAATTACAGTTTACAAACGTTCATAACGTATACTAACGTTAGGTATAATGTATTAAACATCTACTTCCAAATAGTATAATACAAAAATAATATAACGTTAATAATACATACCGTTGTTTAGTCTAACGTACATATTAACGAATTCCGTTTCATATATCAATATAAAGGTATAAAAGTTAAAACATATACTAACATCTGATATAACGATATAAATATAACTGCCAGAAAAGTAAGAAAGTTAGGTTAAGTTCTACAAAAAGGTATACGTTATAAAAGGTTACTTACCCTTTTCAATCCGTTCTAGCCTCGAAACCTAAGCAATCCAAGTAATAAATCAGGGTAAAACCGACTTGGATTGGTTAGGTTTCGAGTTCGAGCGTAGTTTCCCGGATAAATAAAAGACCTACTTACTTTTAATTCATTGTTTACGCATCGTCATCCTTGCGAAACCAAAAAAGGGGGGACGGGGGGGCGTAGCCCCCCACAAGGGAGGCTCGGGGGGCGGAGCCCCCCGCATTAAAAAATAAATTTGTACATCCCCTACTCTAACCTGGATAGGTTCGTTAGGTACCTTTTATCCCTTAGAGCAGAAATAGAAGCCCCGCTCAGCGGGGCTTCGTCGACCGGTTCCCAGGTCTAAATCGCTTCCTATACGGATACGGCTTAATAAACGGATACATAGTAAATCCATTCAAATGAAATATAATGATAATTCTATAGTTTAATTATAAAAAAATTGTAGGGGCTTATATTTTGTGTAAGATAGTTGTTTTGTATATTAGATTATTTCAATGTTATACCAATTAATCGTTATCGTAAACGATATTATATGTTACGTTCATTATACATTTTAAAATTATTCGTTTAATAATTATACCTTTTATACGTTATATTTATTACACGTTAGGCATTATACATTTATGCAAACTGAATTTATACATTATGATTTATATAGCATAAGTTCGTATACGTTATATTACTTACCCGATTTGAAGTTACAAATGTCGTATAAAGTTTACCGGATGCCGTCTATTTTAAGAGATAATGTCTTGATTTAAACTTTCACGATTATCACTCATATTTTAAAGACAATTAAACGTAAACGTAAAACGTTTAACGTAAACAAATAATTGAACTTAAGTTTACGCGATTAAGACTCGTTGTCTTTAAAATATTGATAATGTCTTGTATTATCGTTTTAGACCGTTACGCATAAGGTAACGATTTCGTCTCTGTGTTGCCTTAGTCAAGACCAACAACACAAAAGTCACACTTAATTGACAAACATCAAAAGGACAAACAATCTTTTAATTTTTATTACTTACCTAAAACAATAAAATGCATTTTTTGGATAGTTTCATTAATTTTATAGAATACTGTTTTAAGTAGTGCAGCATTCGAAATACATAAAAAATCTTGCTTCTTTTAGTCTCAGGAATATGCTGTTAAATTTTTCTCTTTCCTCATGAGCATCTTGTATACAAATCGTATTGAAATTTTACGTTTTATTTAAATAATAACTAGTTTTACAAAATTTTCGTCAGTTCCGGAACTGGTTCCGGAATTGAAGAATAATATCAGAAATCAGTTCCGGAACTGAAAATGGTCCGATATTGCAAGACCTAATGTCAATGTCAATCACTCTCCCTCTTCCAAAATGAATTCTAATTATAAGTACATAGAGTTCGTTTTTATATAAGGTGGCCAGCTACTGGAGGGATGGCCAGTTACTAGCAATTTACCCTAGGTATCTACTGCTTTGGCACTCTTGCGAAGGATACCTATAACGACACGATATGTTATTCATCAAAATGTACCAAAAATGTGTTTAAAAACAATTCCGGAAACCTGGTTCTTACAAATGTGGTCTTGCTTCGGCTCATTCCAGGCAAACTCATGAGCTGATTCGATTTTAATAAAAAAAATGCCGCCATTTTTTTTCCATTACGTCACGTCATCTGTATCGGATTTATTTACTACAAGCGTGGTGGAAACTGAAATGTTGTCTGGGAATTTTGGGAAATTAATTATTACAATCATTATTATTGAATTAATTATTATTATTAGAATCGAATCAGCTCGTGACTGTTATCTGAATTACCGTAACGGTTTTTTTTAAAAAAAGCTCCCTAACACATATAAAATCAATCAAAATAAAAATCATAAGAAAATGTTATCAATCAATAATTGCGAAATATCAATATATTCGGTATTTATGCATTAATAATGGATTTGAGTTTTATTCTGCCTTAGATAACTATAGACAAACATTAAAACTCTTCTCTTCGTAGAATGGAACAAAAGTTTTTTAAGCCCTAGTTCGCAAAATACAACTTTTGGCACGCTAAACAGACAAAAAACGAGCACTTTTTGAGCAACTGTATAAAAAAGGTAATTATGATTATCATTAAAGTTCGAGAAATATTATTTGACCGACTGTTATCTTACTTTTGTTTTGCGTTAACACTTACTAGACAATCAGCAGTCGAGCACCTTTATATTGTTAATGACGCAAAACAAAATGTCGTAAGTGAGATAAGAGTCGGTCTAATAATATTTCCGGAACTATACCTACATCATATTGCTTTATAAATGTCCTTAGCTTCAAACTCTAAACCATGAAATCACAGATAATGGCTCCAGATAATCATCTCTACTGCCATCTACCGAGAATCCTGAAAGATTGCTACAGTACCTATTCGGCAATGCTTGAAACGTTTGGGCGGGCAGCTTTAGCTAGGGCGGCCCGTTGCAAGATGTAATGGATAGATGTCACTATGATGTTCAAATATAGGCACTGTTTTTTTAGCACAATGAAAAGGCTTTGAAATTAACTCCATTTTATCCTTGTCATTCGACATGTTACCTCGGTGTAATCGCTGGCTGGTAGTTTTGGGTATAGTGCCTACCCAAAACTACCCTACATTGTACTCGAGTATATATAACAGAAGTTTAGCGCATTTTTTATAAATAAAAATAGTGTTATTTTGTGGAAACCCATATAATTTCACAGTTTCTGAACCATAGGTATTTTCAAGAACTCCAAAAATCAATGTAGGTACACCGTTTACCACAAGACCGGTCGATTGCACCCAACACGGTGTAAGTAATACCTACACAAACACAGGCAATATTTTGTAAAGTCTTATAAAAATCTTCATCCAATTAAATTTTGACAGTAAATATAAATCCAGAGAGTCGACTTGTACGTAATAAACAAGGATGTTCATAAAATTAAGGAAACACGCATTTTTACCCTTTTAACGTCGCTTAAGTATCTTCCTTGATGTAAGTTTGCGCAGTAAATGTATGAAACGATGTAATTACTGCGTCAACACGGATATTATTTTAAACCTTTGTGTTGGTGCCCAAATATGGATAGATGTTTAAAAATGAACGTGGAAATAATACGCTACAAATAAATCATAGCAGTAGAGTATAAACAGCAACATATACTATTATTTTAATACAAACAATATTTATAATGTGTACAAAAGAAAGCATAAAATGACTAAAACTAAATTGACATAAACTATTTCTTGATTTCATCTATCACTTTTTTCACTCGACTTAATTTGGAGAAAACGTTAATGTACCTTCGACACTTAAATTTTATGATGATTGGGCAAGTAATTAAGGCATAAATGCGTAAGAAGCGAACATAATGACACATAAAACATTCACTTTCGCGTTTATAGTATGTAGCTACATAAATTATGGCCTAGGTCAAATAGCAGAGGTCCAAATGGAAAAAATTGTGCGCTGTGAGTTACAGTTTTGTAATTTTTACCAGAGCTAGAGGGTGTAAAAATAAAAACAATTAGATGTGGAGGGAAAACCAATTCCTCCCCTGAACGAGGGGGGAGGGGGGTGAATGTGCAAACGGAAGGGTTATGTTTAAAATTTTTTCGTCTAATATTTAGGCCTGCTATTCATTGTTTGGTATCATTTTTATGTAAAACAGACACGGGGAATTCATTTTTGATAATAAAAAAACCGGCCAAGTGCGAGTCGGACTCGCGCGCAAAGGGTTCCGTACCAATTTATTATTAACAAAATACAGTTAAATCAACCTACCTCAAAAACTATAGGAGATAATTGAATCAAACCAAAAATCGTTGATAGAGTTTATTAATGTGCATAATATATATTTTTTTTAGAATTTTATATCGCGTAGTTTAAAAAATAGAGGGGGGGTACACATTTTTCAGACTTTGAGAGCTGATATCTCGAAAACGATTTGCTTAAATAAAAATGAGATTTATAAACCTTAATATCATTTTCAAAGACCTTTCTATTAATACCCCACACGCTTATATACAACTAAAATTTTTTTTCTATCCCTCAGTTACATGTATGGAGGGCCCCCACCCCAATGGTTTTTTTTTACAATTTAGTATCATAATTCTGTAGCGGTTCATACAACACATATTCTTACCAAATTTCGTTACTGTAGCATTTATAGTTTCCGAGTAAATCGGCTGTGACAGACGGACAGACGGACAGACGGACATGACGAATCTATAAGGGTTCCGTTTTTGCCATTTTGGCTACGGAACCCTAAAAATGAGGATTTTCATATATAAAAAAATAATTAATTATCGGTATAAAGGTAAAATAATCACCGTTTTTATTTTGATTGTTGCGTTATATAAGTGTTACCAAATAAATATATGAAAATAAAAAAATACTACAAGATAGCATATTTATTGTATTTTTTAAAAATATATACTTTTTGGAACTTTCCATGAAAAAATAAGTTGTAAAAAAATTGCACCCTGTCGCGTACCTCTAATAAAAAAGGGACGTTGCTTTGACTTATTGTTGAAAGTACGTTTCTACTGCGGGAATTTAGCGATTTTGGGTAAACAAAATACTCCATAATGTCTGTTAGGGCAAATTGCATCAACCTGGGTTAGCCAACTAACCCGGGTTAAACGTTTATTTCACACGAAATTTGATAATTGATAAATTTCTTATGAAGTAAGTGACTGACCCGGCACTATACAGAGGATATCTGAGACATCAGCCTATTTGATATTAACCTCCTGAGGCCTGGGTGACGTGACTTACTTCAACCGAATTTTAACTTTGACCCTATATATTTAAAGTCAAAATGTTATGTAATATGTATATGACATAGGGCCTCACGAGGTTAGAATGGCTCTTGAACAGCTCAAAATTAACAGGGCGTCTGGGGCAGACGGAATTATAGCTGAGCATCTGAAGCCAGGTGGTAAACCAATCCTTATGGCCCTTCAGAAGTTGTTCAACTCCGGAAGGGAGAACGCCTTAGGCATGGAACAGAAGAGTGGTGGTACTGTTCTTGAAAACAGATGACAACGTCTTATTGAACAACTACCGATCCATCTCACTTCCGAACCATATTTATAAGATGTTTTCAAGAGTCATTACGAATCGTCTTGCACGCAGGCTTGATGACTTCCAGCCTCCCGAACAAGCCGGCTTCCGAATTGGCGTATCGTAAATGTTATACAGAAGACCGAGGAGTAGGTATAACCTGTATCACTGCCCCTTTCCCAGAACCTAAACTGAATCGCATTAGTACGTCATGGTAACCCCCAAGGCCTTCGATTTGATCGAAACTCTGGGCAGTACTACAGTCTCTTTAACGGTACCAAGTAGACTACCGCTGTGTCGAAAAGTTGTGGTGGTGATTGTAAGAAAGCGCCACTATGTCAATCCGACTCCAAGACCAGATCTTGAAGCATATAATACTGCAGCGGGGAGCCAGGTCAGGAGGTGTCATATCCCCTAATCTGTTTACCGCTGCACTGGAAGATGTCTTTAAGACTGGACTGGAGAAGGTGAGTATCAACATCAACAGCGAGTACCTCACTCACCTTCGATTCGCTGATGATATGGTGGTCTTGGCTGAGACCTTGGAAGATTTCAGTACGATGCTCGCTGACCTCAGTAGCGCCTTTTTTTTTTTTTTTTTATACCACGTCGGTGGCAAACAAGCATACGGCCCGCCTGATGGAAAGCAGTCACCGTAGCCTATGGGCGCTTGCAACCCCAGGGGTGTCACATGCGCGTTGCCGACCCAATAATCAATCAATCGCCTTCGAGCGAGTTCGTCTTAGGATGAACATGGATAAGACGAAAACTCCCGTTACAATCGGAGACTAAACTCGAAGGTGTAGACGACTATAATATATCTAGGACAAACTACCCAGTTAGGTAGGTCCAACTTTGTAGGTCAATCATCGAATCCGACTAGGTTCAATATTCCGCAGATCTTGAAGGCAAACGTATTTGATCAGTGTGGGAACACACACGTTTCGTTTTTCTTTGGTATATGACATCTAATATTTATTACTTATATGACGCTTAAATTAAAATAAAAACGGCAACTTTTTTACTTTTACTCCAAAAAAATCTACATTTTTATATGAAATTGCTCATGTTAAAAAATGGATTTTCCAGGTCCGTTTTACACGAAAATGATACCAAACAATGCATCATAGTAGGCCTTATTAATTAGTAAAAAAATATTAAACGCAACCCTTTCGCATGCACATTCACCCCCCTCCCCCCGTGCTCAGGGGGGGAATTGGTTTTCCCTCCACATCTAAAAACAACTATTTTGAGACCCTCTAGCACTGGTTAAAATTACAAAACTGTAACTCGCAGCGCACAATTTTTCTCAACTTTGTATGGACCGTGACCCTTACTAAAAGGGTATGGGTTGCATTTTCTTTTTTTACAAAAAATGTCAAGTTGGACGACAACGTTCAGAATTATTAGTTTATGTACGAGAATTTCCAAACGATCTCATCAGACTCATTAAACTAAAGTACATTTTAAAGTTATCCAACCATAGTAGTTACCTCCCAAACAAGTTTGTAAATCTAAATAGTTGCCATGTCTATGTTGAGGACTATGAATTGTTATTATTCTGTGAAAATACCTAACCACCGTCACAACTACCTAATAACTATCAGCACTGTAAGGCACTTATCCCACCAAGTTGAGCACATAAGCAATGAGCTATCGGAGATGGGAACGAACAAAAAAAGATAGTCGCTTTCGTGTAACTAAAAAAAATATAAAATTTAAAAACCGACGTCAACCGATTTCTTCCCCCCGACTTTGTGCCAACGGGTCCACATCTCGTTCGATTGAAAAATAAAAGTTGAAAATCGGTTCATTTTCGCATATAACCGATCGCTCTCTATTTTACTTACATAGGAGCGATTATCTTTCGTTCGTTACTATAACCGCCTACAGGTAAGCCTAAAACATGGAGAAGAAACTTTTCCAAGATGGACTATTTTCATTTGTTTTATTGACCTGCTTAATCCAATTCCGCCATTGTTTAGTACCGGATCAAACGTTATGTTTATGTTTCGAACGAGAATTCTTCGTTACGGATTTAGGTGTGCTTAGAGGAGTAGTCAGTATTAGACAATTTATTACACTGATCACTCTAAGTAATTTTCTTTAGCACCGTCAATATTAGGTACCAATAGGCGTGCGTGTACAATTTATGTTCATGGATCTGTGCAATTTTAGAGATTAGCCAGTTTAAAGTAGGTACAGAATCTACTTATTTCGTGGCCCAGTGTTTAACATTTGTCGTTATTGTCATCACGTTCTGACGAGTAGGTATTAGGTAAGCACGGATGCGACTTGTAACACGATAAACGGGACCATTATCATCATCATCCTAGCGCAATTCCCGGTTGCGTTCGGGGCCTGCGCCTCGAAGCCCGGGGTCCGCTTTCCGGCTTTTCCTCCTCCACTTCGCACGGTCTTCCGCATCCCTTTGTGTGAGACCGTCATAAGCCACATTTAGGCTTATAATGGTCCCATGTTAATAGTTTGTCGTCGTTGGTGTCACGTTCTGACAAGTACAAAAGCGCGAAAGTGACGCATAGCACCATAAACGGGACAAAAGAGACCAGCCCTGCAATGGTTAATCTTATTGTGTGGTGACAGTTAAGATGTGCAATAGTAAACTGACAAAAAATATTATTGAATGCATTCTTGATGTCACAATGAGAACTTGTCAATTTGACAGGTTGCACAATATGGATACGAATCGTATGAAGCGTGTGGCTTGTGGCGTAGCGGATCGGCCGCAGAGCAAGGCCACGTATCGAATTACTCTTTACAATATCAATTATGCACTAGTACCTAGTTGACACTATCGTGACACATATCGACATTAAAACGGTTAAAGTCACAATGTCGCGAAAGTGTCTAAGAATTTTTTTTCCCGTTTTTTAGTTTCGTAATAAATTACAGGAACCCTTATACATAGTTTCTCCATGTCTGTCTGTCCGTCCAGCCGTATGCGGAAAATCTCAGTTATCGTTAGCACTAGAAAATAAATAAAATTTGGTACCAATATGTAAATAAATCACGCCGAGAAAGTGGTAAAAATAACAGTGGAAAAAGTGTTTTATTAGGTTACCCTACACATAAAGGGGGGAGTGTTTTTTGAATGGATTGCAGTAGGTGTACAGCACTGCAAATTTCTCAAAAGGAACTAAGTGTTGGATCCATATCTCCACGCAAGCCTATCAAAAGACCGGGATTTATAGACCCCCTGAAATAAAAGCGATAACTTAAAATAATTTTTTTTTTTTACTTTACGTACTTAAATTAAATGTGAATATGTCAATAAATTATTTATAATTCTGCGTTAATAATTTAATTTAATTTTAAATAAATCAAACTAAAAAAAAATGTAAGACTATAGAATAATTAGGTATGTTGAAGCTGTTTTTGCATGCGGTGAAAACTTACGTCGTACGTACGGTACATGGACCTATAACGTATTAATACACTTACACTAGATATCGGAACTAATCATAATTATAGAAATGCATCTTGATACAATAAATCTTCGCTGCGGTAAGAGGTCAACAACATTTTTATGTCCCCGCGTTTGAAGATGGTTTGACGAGTGATTTACAGGCGCGCGTATTTTTGGCTCCAAGCATATAAATTAGAAGTTTAGAACCACTGACTTATTAAAAATAGAATAGGCGAATGCTTTCTACTTAAGTCCAGTAGCATTATTTGTTACATGAACGAATTACGGTGTCAGATTTTTGTGCAACAAAGAAATAACATTGGTTTAGCAACAGTAGCAGCAGTTTGACTAAATAAAATACACTGTTAATGATTTAGGTATAACTTATTATTCGGATAGTTTACCGAGAACTGCGCACGCGTTGTTCGTGAAACACGATCGCTGACGTCAGCGAAGATCATGTTTCAGCGCTGTTTCTCTTAACCAATCTAGCACTCTGCTCTAAAGGAACCATTACAAGTCTGAACTACTTGGAGCTCTAAAATAACGTATACTGAGGTCTAACTTGTACTGGATTGCCAATTATGAGAAAATTACATTTAAGGATTGCGAAAAATTAAAAGGGGTGTTGTTATAGACTGATAATTGAAAGCTTATGAGAGACGTAGCGCTTAGTGTTAAGTCTGCGTCTGCGCAATATATTTGACATATTCAAATAGAATATTATAGCCAATCAAATCTTTGATCGACCAATGAAACTGTTTTCAAATACTTAGCGGATCAAGTTTATATAAGTTAACTAGCGACCCGCCCCGGCTTCGCACGGGTACTATACCTACATAAAAACCTTCCTCTTGAATTAGGGGAGACCTAGGAGAGTTGACACAAAGGTAAGTTGACACAACGACAAAATCTCAGGAACTACAGGCATTAGAAATCTGGCAATAACGTAGTTCTATCTCTTTTAACCCTCCCACCTACTCTTCAGTACACGCCATGGCCGCCGGCTGAACGGTTGCGGAGTTATAGCGTCTGTGTTCAAAATTGTGCGAAAAGTAAGTTTTTACCCATTTTTTCAATGCCCGTTATTTACGTGTTATGTTAAGAATTATGCCCTTTGTATACATCATTTGTAACGTCTATTTAAGTACATGTTTATATTCAAACATATTATTTTCAAACGAGAACCGCTTGTAAGTAATAATCGCTAAGATATAAAAAAAGCCGTTAATTTTGAAGGGAAGGTAAGTTGAAACAGCTTGTTTCAACTAACCTCCTTTGTTGCAACTCTCCTCGATGTTAATTTATAGACTAAATAATTATTTGGTATTTCAGAGTGCCTAAAGCAATGGAAGCTAACAGAAAACTAAGAAACGTCAAGAAACCATTATTAAATTAATCAAAGCAAACAAAGACAATTGAAAAAAAAACTATCAAGCATAATAGAACGACTGGTAAAAACATAAAGAGGAATGCAATAGTGAGAATGAAAATGATAATGAATGTTTATGTCTGTGTTGCTTAGAGCTATATAAAAATAGTAGACCAAAAAAATATAAAAAATAGTTTTTGGATTGCAAGAGCTGGGCACATGCAAAATGCACACAATGGTGAACTGGACTACATAATTATATTATATCAAACTGTTGGCCTGGTTAATTAAATCTAATTTTTATTACGTCGCATTTTGTTATACCTAGTTAGATATATTAATTTTCTGTGTTTTTTGTAAGTAAAACTATCAATTACTATAAAAAGTTAAGTTGGATTATTTTAGTAATTTTTTTTTCTTTCCTGAAAGGAGGAGACTTACAAATTTAATGTTTAATTTATCTCATTTAGTGTCTTAACGTTGATGTGATTATGAATAACTTTACTGGGCAAAAGACTCAACCTTATTTAAGTATGTAGGACCTGAATTAGGTAAGAAAAAACAAAATGTGTACTCACAGTCGTACAATGAAGGTGTCTTATTATTTTTATAAGAAAAAACACAAATTTGTTATTATATTTCTAATATTTGACCTCAAAGTTGTTTAGTAAAGTGTATTAGTAAAACAAATACGATTATTGCCAAAACTATCGTTATATTTATCGTAAAACATTAATTTCTCTTTATGTGTCAACTTACCCAGGTACCTGTTTCAACTTACCTCGGTATTAGGAGGGTTGAAACAACCCGACTTGTTCTAGAATAACGATGTTTTTGCCACCTTCTAATGACTTGTTACTTTTCGAATTGACATTTATAATTAGATTATGAAATTCCCTTTCTAAAAATGATGGTTACGTCCTTATAGCTTGTATAACTAAGAAGTTATGCGTGGATATGTAAAATTTGTGTCAACTCTCCTAGGTCTCCCCTACTCTACCTACTTATTAAAAAAAATCTCATCAAAATCCGTTGCGTAGTTTTAACGATTTAAGCGTAAAAAGTGACTTTTTTATACTATGTGATACAGAAATTCAAAAGTGTGATGTTTCAGAACATAATTTCAATTTATTTTCTTTTAGTTCGTAGAATTGATACAATGGCTTCAAAAATCCAACAATTCTAAGCCACGATTCCTTCCTGTGTATAAGTTTCCTAAGTATCTACAGTACAACAATTACTATTGCTCACAGCGACTTGCGTATACAATTTTGTATACTGTGTAATCTTGGTATATTTAAAACATCGTACTTTCTCTAATAGGACTTTACTTATTAATCATTAGGTATATATAACATGTCAAGGAAAAATAAGTATGTACAGAGGGCACTACATTGTAACCTTCTTATGGAAAACGAATTTCAAGTCTAATTTGAATTTTGCTAGTCTTTGGCATTTCCTTTTAGTATTTATAAATAAGTGTATTTATAAAGAGGGAATCGTTGCGAAAGTCGCTGGTATTTATACGCTCACTGAAGCTCAGTAGACACAAGTATGTAAACAAACATTTTCAGTCGTTACTGTGAAATGAACAGTGAGTTTCATCACTAAGAGGAAACAGAACGAATAATTTTCCCATACAAATAATATACTCTGCTGTATGCTTTTTCCTAGAGTAAATTATTATTTATTTATTGTTCAATACATATACCGACAAAATGCTATGATTATCATTAGGTATGTCAACACAGATAATCGTCAGCTAGATTAATCAAATTTTAAAGACAAACGGGTCTTAATCGCGTAAACTTATTGCGTTTAATTATATCCTGACATTTCGGGCATGACGTTACACCCGCAGGTCGCAGGCAGACTGGCGAGAAAATGTATCAACACTTTCGAGGTGCGCGGGTTTTTCGAACTACCCGCACTTTAGACCCGTTTGTCTTTAACATATGAGTGATAATCGTGAAAGTCTAAATCAATAGGTTGGTTAATTTAATCTTATAAGTATACATGCAATTTGAAAACTGTTTTGCTTTATTTTTTTAATAAGGACACTAACAAGAATACCTGTATAATTAAATAAATAAATAAATATCTTGGGACAACTTACACAAATCGACCTACCCACGGTAAGCTCAATTAAGGCTTGTGATGTGGGTACCAGGCGACGATATAATATAATAGATATATACATATAGATACTTAAAAACATAAACAGCCATGACCAAGGAACAAATATTTGTGATAAATAAATACACAGGTAATGCCCTCGCCGGGATTCGAACCCGGAACCTCCAACTTCGTAGGCAGTGTCATCCCTAACTAGGCTACAGAGGCTGACAAAATGATGAGTGACGTATTCGAATAGAAAACATATTTAAAATTAGTAGCACAAACAAAACAAACGCCTATGCGAACACCTTACTCACACATACAACAGGTGACTTTCTTAAGTTTTTCACCTAACTTGAACATACTCACATAATTTTGTTCGATTAGTTAAAAATCAGCTTTTGATTCCAAATCATCAAATAACTATATTTAAAAAGAAATTGTTAGGTACTGATTTTTTTTTCGGGTAATCTGCGACTAATATGTATGAGTCATAAATCACATAAGACCATTTTTACGTAGCACATCAGAATCTGCCTGATTTCGAGAGAATTTACCATGAACTTAAGAAGTTAACTAAAAACCGGCCAAGTGCGAGTCGGAGTCGCGCGCGAAGTGTTCTGTACGGGGTTCTGCCTTTTCTCCGAACTTTTTTTGTCCGAATTTCATTTGCCAACCAACATTTCGCCGATGGTTCACTTTGACAACCAACAATTAGTAAATTTTTGTATTACAACGTTTCATTTGGCAGAATTTTTATAAAACAGATTATTGTAATGACACAATACTTTTAGCATAATGATCATTTGTCAATCCTTTCACTAGGCCTAACAACTATTACACGAATAACTTTTCACCAGTGTTTGAACTAAGTAAAAAATACACATTTAAACCGATCTTTAAAATTATGATTGCTCATGTACTTGTCTTAGACAAATATGAAGCTAATTAGTTAAAAAGAACCATAGTCCAAAAATATAATTATGCAGATTTCTGACTCCTCTAAGAAACTAACTAACCAGCACTTTACCTGCTGTTGTTGTTGTTTAGCATGTTTCTGAACTTGCCTACAAAAAATACCGTTAAAAAAACATTTTACAGAGTCCTGTTAGGTACGACGACGAGCGAAGCGAGGAGGAGTGTTACGTGAAACTGCGACCATACAGCGCACGAGCCGAGCGAGCGAAGCGAGCATGCCGCGGCAGCGGCCGGCGAGTGCCAGAACCGACTCTTTTGTTATTCCCTCGGCATTGCGTTCCCTCATCAGTTACATCTAAATTACTATTTAGAACCCGACTTTTAATTGTTTATCAACATTAATATAAAACCCCGTGTAAGCTGTTATTAAAAAAACATAGACATACCTATATAAAATTCATCCCAAACTATACCCAAAAACATTGGTAATTATTTAGATAACTAAATGCCAGCTAAACCCTAAACCACATGAAAATATGTATTATAAAAAGTTCCAATTAAAAACCAAGCCCAAAGATAGAATTGCCAACCATTTAGTTGGGAAATGAAACGATTTCATAAGATTCAATTGGAACATGATCTTTCGGCGAAATGACTTTATGCGAAAAATTGGTTGCGATGTAATATTCGTACAAACAATTTTCGGAGATGATTTAGAGAACCGTTCTGTACCATTATCAATTTATTATTAAAAAATACAGTTAAATCAACCTACCTCAAAAACTATGGGAGATAATTTAATCAAACCAAAAATAGAGTTTATTAATGTGCAAAACATATATTTTTTAAGCATTTTATATCGGGCCACATTTTTCAGACTTTGAGAGCTGATATCTCGAAAACGATTTGCTTAAATTAAAATGAGATGTATAAACCTTCATATTATTTTCAAAGACCTTTCTATTAATAACCCACACGCTTATATACAACTAAAAAAAATGTTATATTCCTCAGTTACATGTATGGAGGGCCCCCACCCCAATGATTTTTTTTTACAATTTAGTATCATAATCCTGTAGCGGTTCATACAACACATATTCTTACCAAATTTCGTTACTGTAGCATTTATAGTTTCCGAGTAAATCGGCTGTGACAGACGGACAGACGGACAGACGGACAGACGGACAGACGGCCAGACGGACAGACGGACATGACGAATCTATAAGGGTTCCGTTTTGGCCATTTTGGCTACGAAACCCTAAAAAGGAGTCCTCGCTAAAGTTACGGCTCTTTTATACATAATAAAATTAAATAACTATACCTCACTATCGCTTTTAATCTACTTATTTAACACAATGGCAAAATGCAGCAACTATCTAGTCACGTTTAAACGTGGTGTAATGCAAGTCAGGAATTAGTCTTCTAACAATATTAAATAAGGAAACCAATAATCCTCTAAACTTATCTCAAATGGCATCTACAAGCAATATACAGGGTGACATTTGGATCGTGGAACAGGAGTGAACAGGGTACTATTTAGGGACAGTCACGCTGAGCAACTTCCACTATGGTACCTAGTACCATGTCGCCCTGTATACTTGGGTGGTGGTCAAAACCTCAACAGAGGTCTAATACTTGATTTTGATATTGATCATTAAAATTGTATGACATAAATCGGCAATAAAACTTTAATGCATCGACTCAATTCGATTCTTAATGACATTTAGGTCCCATAGAATATAGGGGAATAAGATAATAAAAGCTCCTGCTGTATGTGGTTATAATCTATCCATTAGGCAATTGTTATGTTTGTGTTCGCATTTCGCATAAACATGCAGTGTATATTTGAATAGATCACTACTACATACAACAAGTAACTTACTTAATTTTTTTACGTAATATACTGCTTATGCTGACGCTTTCTTGTACTATTTATTAACACGTCGTTCAAACTATCTTTATTTAATACAACTTAACATTTTTTATACATAAGAATGCTATTATTGTTATTACAACGCTAAACTATTTAGCAAATATGTGAGCGTTTTTAAATCATGCTTTTAGCGCTTAAGTTTATAGCTGCTATAAAACTCGTCTGTCCCTATGGATAAAATGTTGAGTAAACTGTACGCGACAGTACAAAGGCCAATTGATCATGTCAGAGATCTATATCATATCAATATTCCAAATATTTCTAGATATAGTGTTCGAGGTCACTTTTTTTTGCATTATTGTTTTATTAAAATGTAACTTTATAAGGATTCTTATTAGACAAAGATATTTATTGACATAAGAATTAAAACTATTTTATTAAAATGGGTACTTTTAACCCTATCCTAAAATTAAGTAATACAAACTGTCACTAAATTGAAGTAATAAAATTGAATATTCGTAAAATGAAATATCTCGTTAATAAAACTACCGACTTATGACGTGTGCTGGTTTTGGCTATAAATAGCAAAATTAATTCTATTTGATTCAGCAATTTGCGTTCTATTTCTCTTCCTTATTCCTCTCATTTTCCATCTCACTTTAACTATTGAAATAATAAGACCATAGTCTGCACTACCTTCAACTGAAGAATTGGTAAAGAAAAAATACATGTAAAAATAATTGAAATCAGATGATTCAAGGGTGGATTTCCACCAGACGTATACTATATAAATGGTTGATTATCCACCGAACAAGGTGCTTTTCTACTAAACATGCGTTAAGCTGTGATTATTGGATGTAAAACGCATACCTACACACTACAGAGCATAAAAGCAAGCACTGATGAAAATACACCCTAAACTTGAAACATAAACTTACCATATTCAAAAACCTAAAATAAATGAAACACCTACCGAGTTTAAAACACCCGAAACAAATTAAACGGATTTATTAATTTTATAATGCAAAAAATTGCAACTGTCTCATAAAGTTTAATACCCGGAAAATTATAATTGGCACGAAGCCATCGCATACTCCTGCAGAGTACAGTCGACTAGAAACATAATTATATAATATGCATATATTTTCAACTAACAACAACTCCAACATTGTAATATTTTTAATAAGGCGAATTTGACACATCTTATTGTAGTCGTTTATTATTTAAATTCAAAATTGTTCAGTTTGCTTCAGTGCAGGATTGGAATTGCTGCAAAAGTGTGTAGAAAATAATTATACAGTGTGTTTCCATGTAATGTACCAATGTTACAATGTAAAATGTTACAAGTACTTCAATATTACTCGTTAATTAGCTTTTTACACTCGCGGCGGCGTATGACAACTAAGCAGTACACTGAAAAAAATGCTAAGTTGGAATTATCAGATCTTTCGTAATTCTAACCGGAAATTAAGGTTGATTGGGTCCTATCACAAATATTTTTTTGATTTTACCAAACTTTTTATGTTGGCATTTTACTAAATTAATTTGGTTGATTACACCAGTTTTTTGTTGATTTTACCAGTTGTTTGGTATAATGTACAATGTTCTTTGTTGATTTAACCAGAACTCTGGTATCGACTTCAACCTTTTTAGTTTTGTAAATTTGATAGCAAGGATTTGTTAGATATATCAAAGTTTCCTCGTAATATAGCCAACCAAAGTCACTTTGGTAAATATTTTTTTCAGTGTACCTACACGCGTTACATATATTAACCGTTAGAAGGAAATACATTAATGGATATTGTCAATTTAAATATTATTGAATAAATAATATAAATATAATATACATTTGTATCTCGTTTTTATCATGAGCGTATGAATACCGGTCTTTTGGTCGGTTTCAAATCAGATCCAACACGTAGAGCCTCTTTGGAGAAATTTACTGTGTTGCAAACCATTCACAGGCACAAAAATAGATTTCCGTGAAACGGTCCCAGCAGGCGTATAGATAGAGTCTATCGGAGATTATATGGAAAATACTAATGAGTTAAGGTGATGAAGGGTGGATGGATACTAGATGGAACAGAAAAGAAGCCCGGACACATGCCATAACAATGATTTCTCTTTGCCATTGAGGCAGACGGTAACGGGCCGCCGACTAGATGGGCCCTTGTAAATGCAGTCACAAGAGCCAGCCAGGAGAAATACCATCGTAGGCCGCTCGGGAGTGTAGAGAGGGTGTACACCGCTTTCTGCGCAGTGGCTTGTGACAGCCACCAGCCACTGCACCACTTATGCACTACCCATTTTCGTACAAGATCGGATCATAGTTAAGTAACGTGCTATAATTAAATAATTATACATTTTCATAAGTGATTTAACGTGTCATCGTTTTTCAGTAGAAAATGTTCAACTACAAAGCTTTTTTTATAAGTATTACAACACTGATAACGTTATGATGTCTTCGTAAAGCCGTGTGCAACATGATGTGTCCTAGCACCAATCCAATAAAATGTATGTCTAGATCTATTCCTGGCCGGTTTAAAAAAAACCGAACGCGTCTACATAGCGCAGGCAGGTGTCATCGGCTTAGAAATGAATCGCGAAATGGCGAATTAGAAATTGTTATAAATAAACATAGCTTTTCAAAAAATAGAAAAGTTGAAAGTTTCCGGTTCATAATTGTCGTATATACAGTTTAATTTCAAATGATATGAATTTAACATTAAATCAGAATAGGGCTGGCAACTTGCCTTTGCTCCATTAGAAAAAAGTATACCTCAAATATAAAAAAAAAATTAAAAAGGGTGACCGACATTTTCGCGACGACGAAAATTCACTCAAATAATTATAATTAAACGATTCAACTCACGTTGCGGGCGTAGGTTAAGTACTAAATACGCGAGAGTTAAACCGTTTAATTAGTTATTATGTCTCACATCACATCACATTATCAGCCTATGATAGTCCACTGCTGGACGTAGGCCTCTCTTATTAACAATGCGTATAGACGCATTAGGAGGTAAATGCCCATAATCGCCAAGCTGAGCAAGCGGGTTGGCGATCGCATTAATGTGTCCACTATGATGACGCTGCTGCCTATCATCATTCTTTCATCAAATAATAGTCACTTGGTCAGTGACACTTCAAGCCCTTAGTCGAATCTTACGACACCCGCAGGAGGAGTTGGGGTGGCATACCCGACCGCACACTATACCTATCTCACAAAAGTAAAATTCAAAAATTAATTTTGTAGTTGACCTGCAACCATATTATATAACATGGACGTCTAACGCCAGCTCAAAAATGCCCCCAAAACCAATTGTTCGATTGTGACAAGATGGGCAGGACATAGCGCTTTTCGTGACACCGCGCATATGTCGGCGCAACATCTTTGACAAATGTTTATTGAATATCGCCAATCAAAACTTTGATGGACCAATCACGACTATTTTTAAATGGCGGTTTAAGTTTTTATAGGTTGACATTCAACTTCATTGCCGTGATGCATTGGACAGGGGGTGACACTTGTCAACTAAAATTCAGGACCGTTTTTGAAAGGCAATTTAGTATCGCGCGCGGCTTCCATGTTTTATTTGTTCGTAGTAGTTAACAAATACCTACTTGCAATGAAGCTCGGTTCAGTACCCACATACGAGGTTGCTAAGAGTAGTTTTTTATATTAACTTTTTGGTTGCTCCCACCTGAACGCACGCAGCCTGTAGATCCTAAATAATCATGATACTGGTACATCATAATTTGATGTACAAAAACTCGTCACCTAGTTATTTTTTAATCTGTTTACCTTGTAACCTCCTGATATAACAGTATATTTAAAGCAACATGTTAGTCAAATTTATGCGGATTTATTTTAGATCCATTGTCAGGCAATGGGTGTCCGAAAAGCATGCGCGTGCGGACTGTGCGTCGGCGGTGTATTTTTGTTTTCACGCTTTTGTTCGCTCGTATTTCGGGACTATAAGCGCTCTTAAGCAGAAGCTAGGTCAATTTTATTTTTTACAATTGTTTATTTAGTGTAGCACATGATTGGTGCGACAGTA